>JANVCQ010000009.1:22490256-22502301 GCA_025531925.1 Erythroxylum plowmanianum | reverse complement strand
TGCAGGGGCATTTGTCAATTCGAAGGGCATAACTAAAAACTCAAAATGCCCATACCGTGTTCTGAAAGCAGTCTTTGACACATCAGACACCTTTATCCTCAACTGGTGGTAACCTGATCTCAAGTCTATCTTAGAGAAGACTTTTGCCCCTTGCAATTGATCAAACAAATCATCTATGCGTGGAAGCGGATATCTGTTCTTGACAGTTACCTGATTAATCTTCCTATAATCCACACACATCCTCAACGATCCATCTTTCTTCTTCACAAAAAGGACCAGAGATCTCCAAGGTGAAGAGCTCGGCCTTATGTACCTTTTTTCCAACAACTCTTCCAATTGCTCCTTAAGCTCCTTCAATTCTGCCAGAGCCATACGGTAAGGCGGAATCGAGATCGGTGCAGTACCTGAAAGAAGCTCAATGGGAAACTCAACTTCCCTAAGTGGCGGTAGTCCTGGTAATTTCTCGGGAAAGACATCCGAGGATTCCATGACTATTGGAATATCTTTTAGCTTCCCTCTATCCGCCCTTGTGTCTACCACATAGGCCAAAAATGCCTCACATCCCTTCCAGGCTTCTATTGTTAAATAAAAAGGGGATGATCCCGAATGGGCTAAGGTCTTTACTCAACTATCTCAGCTAAATTAGTTTCATCTAAGAACTTGAATAAGATGGTGCCATCTTTTCTAAAGATCACCTTATCTAGCCCCTTTTTTTTCCATTTAGCCTTAGCCCATGCATTGACAATAGGGAAAGCATGTCTTTTAGTCCAAAAGAAACCAATCAAGGCCGAGGACCAAGCTTTAGCACCATCTTTCAATAGTTCTATAGGAGGGGACACAACAACTTCTTTTACCACATTTTAGTCATGTTTAAGAGTGTCTTTATTGTATTGAATATGTATGTTATTTCTTCATGCTCTAACAGGATGAGAGTCTTTAAAGTTTATTTCAATAGCCACCTTACTACCTTCCTTTTTGTCTCCATTTTGACAGCAAGAACCTCTCTAAAGAGAGCTAGGAAGTCCTCCTTTGAGAGGGAGGGCTCTCCTTTTTCCATAACCACTTGGAATGCTTGAGGAAGGTCGTCCTTCAAGGTTGAAGCCTCAGTCACCTTTCAACCCAGGGGGAGATTTGTTTCCAAAAGTGGAAAGAAATAAGGGAAATTTGGTAATCTAATAAGAGAGAAGGTAGAGGAAAAGTAATAACGGAGAAGGTGAAAGTGAATCATATATTGGTAGACTAAGTTCTTATCTTATTAGTAAATTCTTTAAAAATTTTCCCCTTTTGAATCATTCTAAGGAAAAAAGAACTGACCTGTAAATTTTTTCATGGGTTTTGCTTCAATATTTTTAATTATTTAATAAGTTCTAGAAGAATTTGTTTTTTTTTTTAAGAATAGAAATTTTTTACTATTGTTAAAACCATCTCTACATTACATTGAGGTCGTGGCATTATGCCTACAATTATATTTACAATATGACAAAAAATTTACTGAGTATGGTAGTGCATTTGTCTACAAGATAGACAACAAAAAATATAATTATAAACACCACTTATGCTTCATCTCCACAGAAAGATTGGGTTAAATATTGCGAGCCAAGACGCAAGCTCTAGTTTGATTAACTATATGATCAACAAGCTGATATTTATCTTGTTTTATGTCAATGAATCTTCTTTGATTCTATTCTCTCCAAATATTGTAAATGGTAATAGTGAAAGTTGCTTTAAACAGAGTAGAATTAGTACTACTATGATTGGAGTTCCTAATGATCCAGCTTAACACCTGCTCCTATTGATATCCACTGTTATTAAAAGGTAGCATATAGAGCAGTCCACTCCAGACTACCTTGGAAAAGCTGCATAGAAAGAAGAGATGCTCACGGTCCTCTGTAGCTTGTTACATAACAGACGCATAACATCATCACTACCATGCCATTGGTTCCTTGTCCTAAGTCTATTTTTAATTGCAATCTAAGTAGTAAAAACTGCCTTAGGACATATAGTGTTCCTCTATATGAGATTGAACTAAGGGACTTTCATAGTGTAGTTGGTGAATAACTCATAACAAGAGTGATTGGAGTAGTACCCTTTTGAATTCAAAGCCCAGGTGATGGTATCTTCTTTGTGTATTACATTCAAAGAAGGTAGATGATCAATAATAGATTGAAATCCCATTAATGTTCCATGCCAATTTCCTTACACAATTAAAGAAGTAACATTTTGATGAAGTGGCATCCTATTTCTAAGATGCTGAAATTCATCCGAATGGACTAAAGGACTAATATCTAACTAAATCCATATCCTCTCACCATTACCAATACTGTGTTTGATACAAGGATAGATAATGTGCCTTAGTTTCATCATTTAGTTAAGTATTTGTGAGCCCTCTCTTGAAAAATTAGCTTGCCGTATATTAGTATGCTTCAGAAAAATTCATGTATCCATTTTATCCAAAGAGCTTTCTAATCAGTAATTAATCTCTATATCCTCTTGCATATTAAGACATTTTGTATATTTGAGGTGGAAATGATACCTAAGCCTCTAAATTTCTTTGATATAGTAAATTTACACCATCTAGGTCTAGCTTTCCTAGAATCATCAAGTTTACCTGACCATAGGAAAGTTTTCACGACTCTGTTCATCTTTTTAATGGCCTTTTTAGAAAGAGCAACATGGGAAGTCTAGTGGATGTGCATACTTGAGAGAACACAAATGATGAGGGTGAGCCTGCTAGCATAGGGTAGGAATCAGTTATGCTATGCTAACACCTTAGATTTCAACCTTTCAATTAGAGATAAACAATCATCATACTTTGTCATAGAGCAAGTGATAGGAATACCCAAATATTTGAATGGAAAGGTATGTATGATCAATCCAATGATATCTTGTATCACATTCGGGTTTCTCACATTAACTGAGAGGTAATGACTCTTTGCAGGGTTGAGTTTCAACCTTAACCTGACCAGCTAGCAAACAAGTCCAACACTTGCATTAACATGGTGACAGAATGTGGATTACCTCTACACAACAAGATCAGGTCATGAAATTGGCAGCTTTATATTGAGAATGAAACTTGAAACTACCATTGCAGAGAAGAAGTTTGTTAAAGAGCCTTAAGAATCCTTCCATGGCAAAGGCGAACAAATATGGGGATAAAAGGTCCCCTTGTCCGATTCACCTAATTGTTTTAAAAGTCTTTGATGGTACACCATTGACAAGCACAATGAAATCGGGAGATTGCATATAAGTAGTTATCCATTTAATGAATTGAGAAGGCAAGTCTAAGGCCTGAAGACAAAACTGAATATAGCCCCAGTTGATAGTATCAAAAGCCTTTAAGAAGTTAATTTTGATTAAGCAACTGTTAATAATTTTACCCGAAGAATAATCCTTCAATGGCTCTTGAATCAATTGCACATTATCACTATGGTATCTGTTAGAGAGAAAAGCACTTTGAGCAAGATTCATAATTCTAGAAATGGCCAATTTGAGTCTTTCAGCAAGAATCTTGGAGATCACTTAATAAATTGTATTATAGTATGATATAAGTCTAAAGTCATTCATTGTGCAAGGGTTCTTTTTTTTTAATTAAGCATATGTTTATGACATTTATTTCCTGAAGTAGTCTTAAAGATCTAAAGAATTACTTAATTTTTATGTGATATTTTGATAAAGGATTTATGGTGTAAATCCCCAATCTTGAACGATTGCTTGTTATGAGTTATAGAAATAGAGTGTGACCTATATAATTTTGGGTATTTTCAAGTGTCTTCTAAGAAAAAAATCAATTAATTATACGGCATGGTGTTTACAAGAATTTTCCTATATGCAATTGTGTAGAAGATGTTGCACGAATTGAGTATGCAAACTTGATGTTGGGAAATCAGTACAGGATTCGATCCTAACCATAGCAAAATACTTATGAAAATTTTCATGTTTTTTATTTCACAAAAACTAACATCACTTTAATTTTATAAAATGATTAACACATAAATCATAATAAGGAATGAATCTTAATTCGTACCTTATTCCAGAGCTTGATCCTTTTCTTGATGTGTTCCTTAAACTCTTTCTGATATTGATCCATCTCAACCACCATAGTTGCATAAGTATCTGGTCTTTAACGATATCTATAAAATAGGTTGAGAGAACTTTAAAACTCTTATAGAGAGGGTTAAGTAAGAAGTGCTAGCTCTATTATAACTTAAGCCTATTTGTAGTAAGTTTTGGATGTTTCAGTAATTTAATTAAAATTAAATTCTAATTTTAATTAATCTTTAATTAGAATTATTAGAATTATAAATAATTCTAATTAAATACCAATTATGAGCAAATAAGATTCAATATCTTCTATTGATCCTTATTTATTCAATATATAATATTTAATTATAAAGTTTCTCAAACTTTACCATCAAGTCCAACTTAATTAAAAATATGTCTTTTCTCTTTCAAAATGTTCTTTATGTGTAACCCATTAGTTCTTAAATATGTTAGCCATGATTATAAATTCTAATTCTAATTCATAATTATAATTGGATAAATTAAAAATCCTTTTAATTTATCTTTAATTCTCTAATTAAACAATTTATAATCATAGATTAAAATTAATGTCTAGTAACTCATCATAACTGCTTAAATATTTAGAAATATCAATGCGATTTTGACTAACTTTTCCATGCATAATTTTTTGTATAATATAATCTTTTCATCATATAATGTTATGATCAAACATAGTATAGAATTCATATTCACTCTTTTTTAGTCCATTCATATTAGTTCTCCATCAGTAGCTATTGTCTATTGATTCAATTAATGACATTTGTAAATTATTTACAAAGCATCATTCCACCTTGACTAAGGATTTCCCAAATCAATATTAATCGAGAACAAACAAAACATTCTCCTTAATTACTTTACGGTGATGATCCTATTTTGATCACATAAGTACCTCCATATAATTAATGCTACATCCAATTACTGTCAATTTAATGACCCATGATTAAATAGGTCATAAGTATTATCAAAACACAACAATCTTTATAAAAAATAACTTTGGAGGCATCAAGTCAAAGGATCACTTATGCAATCATGTAACATCCCATTACTCATGTGAAGGCTAGAATAGGAAATATGAGAGATTACTAAGAGATTAGAAATGCATCCTATGTTCATGCATTATATGATATACACATACACGTGAACATTGTATTTTTACACATGAAAATAATTGTACATGCATTCATTGATAATTCTGGGTATAATTGAATTGAGATGTGATATTATAGAGAATTGTGAATTTTTTGTATTGAAAATTTAATTGGTGAGTGTATTTGTTAATTTTGAATTTTGGTGAATTTGAGGAATAATTTTTGAAATTGTTGATCGATATTAGACTAGGAATAAAATTGCCACTTAGCAAGTAAATTGATGGATGGGAATAGAAATAAGAAAACAAATGATATTAGAGAATTTTGAAAATTTCGAAGATGACTTTAGAATTTGTAAGAAGATGATATTGAAAATTTTGGAGATAATTGAAATAAAAAAGGGAATTATGGGACTAGTTCAATAAGAACTTAGTTTAATGCCTTAGAAGATGGATGAGTGATAAGTGTCACTTTCCTAGTTTAAGATTTATTTTATATTATATTTGAAAGACCAAGTCAAGTTTCTTATATCTAGAAAGACTAAGTTACTGTTCTTGTCTTCGTCTTCTTCGTAGCTAGCTTCTTCAAACTTCTCCTTTTACACAGAGTTTTTCATCAAACCTTCACCTAAGTCACATCTTGCTTTTATCTGTTCATTTCTCCTCCCAAGCTCAGTTTTCTTTCATTTACCTCAAAAAAAATTGAAACTTGCTAACCTCTACAATGGTATGCATGAGTTGCATGAAGATTAAGGCTTCTTGAGTTTTTGAAGATTTTGGAGTTTTATCAAGTAAGTATCTTGTTAATCCTTTAAAGTTGTTGGTTTATGAAACAAAAATGGTGATTTATTGTCATGACATGAATAAGAGAAAAATGGACATTTTTCATGTTCACTGTATGTAACATCCTGTTACCCATGTTAAGGCGAGAATAGTGAATTATGAGAAATTAATGAGAAACTAGAAAATGTATATCATGATTTGCACATTTTTGCACATACATGAGAATTTTGATTATTGCACATGAATATGATTATACAAGTATTTATTGACATTTTTTGAGTATAATTGAGTTATAAATGCGATTAAGATGTGAATTGTGAATTATTTGTGCTGAAAATTTATTTGGAGTGTATTATGAATATTTCAAATTTTTTGATGAATTTTAGGAAATTTTTGACAATTTGGGGTATTTTTGACTAGGAAATATAGCCAGTCAAATTGTGACAAGTGGCTCACGTGAATAGTGACACGTGAAAGACATGCAAAGCATACATGTATTCTGATGTTTTGCATAAGGAAAGTTTACTGTAGCTATTGTTCTTCATTGAGAAGAAACACTTAGCACTGAATAGCAAATTGTTATGCTTTCTATACACTTGATTCCCTCTTATTGTTGGAACTAATTGCTGGATCAAGTAAGTGATTTTGATGATGATTCACTGTTGTTGATTCTGCATATGAATTTATCATGAGCTGTTAGAGGAGTGCAGTTTCAATGGTTAATAAATGAGATGATAAATGAAAGATTTGTGAAATAGGAATTGTCCAGAAAAGTATGAAATAGGCTCTGTTGTTATATTGAAATGGATATGCACCAGTGCTGAAAAGTTGATGTAAAAATATATACTTTGTTTTGGTTTAGAGAAATCCAAATATGGTGATTTCACTATTCATGCGTGGAATTGTGAAGTATTTTTCGAGATGGATTTACATGAATTTAAATGAGATAAATGATATGAAATGAAGTTTTGATGAGGTCGTGAAACAAAGTTGCTTAAATGATAAATTTATGATGAAATGAATGAGTAAGAAAAAAAAGGGAAAATGCATCAGATGAATGTAGAAAGAGAAACAAATTACAAAAACTAGAAATTGTATGTATGAGAATCAAATTTTTGATTTGATTTGTGTTGATGAGCTAAATTTTAGTTAGAACAATTGGTTGGAGTGTTATTTGTGTTGATTGAAGAAGACTGAAGTAAGAATCAAAATATGGAAAATATAGTAGAGAGAGAGAATTTGTGAAGTTTCAAATTTGTGATTTTTGATGTGTAAACTTGAATTTGATTTGTTTAGAGATTGTATAGAAGTTAGAAATGCATACTGGATGTGTTAGAAGTGAGTAACCTGGAAAAGAATGAAAACAAAATGAAAGGAGAATAAGAAATATACCATGAAGAAGAGAGGGAAACACGATCGTGACTTCATTAATGAAAATCGAGACTTTGCAAGTTTTGTTGGATATCGCGGTCGTGCGGACACACGATCGTGACCTTCAACGTTTCTAAAGAAAGTGTGTTTCTAAACATCCTTTGGTATTTTTGTTATAACTGCTTCACTTGATGTTCAAATGACTTGATTCTTGAACCATTAGATTAGAAACACATTGTTCTTCATCTCCATCAAAAATTATAGCCATCTAAAATGGATTGATTGCTGAATTTAAGATGAACATGTTGAGGATTACTGGAATATGATAACTGGTATTATTTCACTGAATATACTCCAGTATTTTGAATATATTTTGATCAGTAGGTATCCAAATGGAATGATTCTTTATTTAAATTAAACTAGAGATAAATGGATACAAATTTTCTGAAGAGATCGAATTTTAATTCTATCTATAAGGATTACAAAATTTGACTCGAAGTTAAATGCAGAGTAGTGTTATGGTTCAAAGAATAGTCCAAAGTAAATTGAGTATAAATTTTAGATTTCTAAATCAAATTATATGATCTTAGTGTTATTAGAAACTTAAGACATTGTAGAACAACTCTCTAGAAGGAAGTGTTGCCCAATTATGTCAATTACCTTATCATAATGATCCTGCAAACTGGACACGAAAGTATGTTGTAAGAAAATTTTGAAATGATCAATTAGGTTATGAAATTAGTTTCACATTGTTTTATTGTGATCCAAACCCTAAGTACAAATTTTATTTATGAGGATTTTTATATCTGAATGATTTGGTGATAAGAATTCGATAAAATACAAGGATTTGTCATTGAACATACATTGTGCATTTTTAATATAAATAGATGTGCATAAAGGCATGCTTATACATTTATGCAAAAGTGTAATACATGTCAATGTGTTGTGTATGTTATAGAGGAGCACATTGGAAGACAGTTAGACATTGCCTGACCATCCAGGCAATAACATATCGAAGTGTATTGTGAGTCAACCTAGATGATTTGCTTATGATTGATTGTATTTGTTTAATTTCCAAATATTAAATGTTTATGATTTGTTTATGAATTCCAGACTTAAAGTCCGAGGAGTTTAATATTTGGGAATGTATTGGAAGTGTTCTATGTGTATTTGAATTTTGAATGATATTTAAATTCTCAACGAAAATTGAATGCCAAACTTAGGTTCGATGACTATGAGATTTTGTTAATGGGCATTTTATATTGATTTTAGATACACTATTTATTAAATTCTTGTCCATTTAATGTTTAAATTGCACTAATTAAGAGATGTTTATTTTAATTTTATGTACATATTGGATTTGGAATGTCTAATACCATAAATCAAAAAAAAACTTTTAAAGAAAGCAAAGGTAAAAATGTTAACATTTTAACTACCTAAAAATGTTAACGTTTTGGAAAACAAAAATCAGGTTTGACGTGAAAAATGGAGGGTTATGCATGAATGAGGGAGCCGGACATTCAAGACATAAAAACAAAAGAGAGGCTAGCGGCAATCAAGGAACAAAGCAGCTGGCGGTGGAGAGATTAGTGTGCGTGAATAAGGGGGTGTTGGTTGGTGTGTGCTGTGTGTGAGACGTGGAGAGAACAAAAGAAAAAATAAGGCAAGTAGGCTGCATTGGTGTGTAAGAGGCAGTGTGAGTGGTGACCAAGGAACATAAATTGTCACATCAAAGAAAGAAAGATGAGTATGCGTGAGTTGCAGAAAAAAGGAGACATTGAAGTAGCTCCAATCCATCACCCACGTTACACCATTAAGGAGACTCTCCACTCAAAAGTTGGTAGCTGGTGGTTAAAGAAACAAAAGCAAGCAGTTCGTGGAGTGCGTGAACCAATGATGAAGCAGTTGGTGGGCGTGAAAATTAAATAACGAAGCCAGCAGCTATGCGTAAAGCAAGAGGTGGCAAGGAAAGAGAGTACTCCATCACTCATGCTACATCACTCAACACTCTTTACACAACGTTGCATGTTGGTGGCTAAAAAGAGAAAATCACATTGAGCTGGTGGCTTGAGACAGTGGCAGCTGGTTGGTGAAATAACATGTGCTGGTGGTGGCATAAAAAATAACATGAGTTGGTGGCTAGAAAAGGAGGTTGCAACTGGTTGGGTGGAGATTAAAAAATATGTTAGTAGTTGGTAACATGATAGTTGGTGCATGAAAAGAGGATTATGCGTGAGCTAAGGGAGAAGACACATAAGGTAGCAGCTGGTGGAGAATACACATGTAGGTAGCTGGTGGAAAAGAAACAAACGAAATAAAACGTTAGCTGGGAGATAGAAGACGTGGAAGCAAAATGTTGCAGCTGGTTGGATAATAGAGAACGCGTTACAGCTGGTGGCTTAAGAAATGAAGCAACTACATTGAAGGAGAAGAGTGAAGCAGTTGATGGCTTAGAAGATAAACATGTTGTAGCTGTGTATGTGCGTGGTGAAGGAGAGTGGTGTAAGCTTTGTTGTGCGTAAGTGCAGCAAGAGCACGTTGAATGCATGAGCTGTATTGTTCGTAAACTGGAGGGAAGGAGACATTGGCCAAGACGTGCTGAAGCTAGTGGCGCGGGAAAATACAGTTGTGGAAAAAAGGGGTATTTTTAATTTCTTTTCTTTTTTAATTCCTTATTTATTTTAATTGTGTGGATTTAATCAATGCAACCATATATTATGACCATAATTTACATTACATTGATGAATATGTGTGAGTAAGTTCTTTTTCTGTTAAGGTTAAGATTGATATTGGATTAGGATAATTTTGTGGTATTTATTTTTGCTTGATTGAATGCATATTTAGTCCTAATTTAGTTTGATCATCTAAATTAAGGCCTTAGATGATTAAATGCCATAACCAATGGAATTTAATTTGTCGAAAAATTAATCAAGCGACATACTTGAAACTAAAGTGTAGACCAACCTTAGGATCATGTGTGAGGATACCTAGGATTAACGAACTTAGTTTTAGGCTTCTTGTATTGAATGCCTTTTATTCCAAATTATCTATGAACTAAATGGGTGACTCGGATTTAGAAGAGAAGGGAACACCCATGAACATTGGGTTGACTTGCTTAAGTGAAGTAATTCCTAAATCAATCCACCGTTATAATTTTTTTTAGTGTCCAATCTAATTGAAATTTGATACCTTAACCGATTTCTATCATTTGATTAAGCCATTTTTTAATTCATACCTTGCATTTTTCATATTTCCTTGATTTGCTTAATTTATTTTATTTTATTTTTAAATCAATCAATTGTTGATCATCCGTGTAATTTTTTATCATTTAATTTAATTGTTTTACGTGTTGGAATTTCCTTGGGTATGATATCCGGTTCTTATCATTTTATATTACTTGTCAACAGGATGCACTTGCCTCTAATTGGTTTAGATAAAATTCGATTTATTTTTTTTGTTTAGACCGCAACAAGTTTTTGCTATGCATCATATGTGACTGTTGTACATTGCATATTCTATATTTGATGCATTTCATAAAATGCATGCTCAGGTAAAGGTGTTGTGACCGGAGTAGCCAGTATGAAAGCGCTTACATGTAGAGCTTTACTCCGTGATTTTTGATTCTATACGTAGAGCTATGCTTCGTGATTCTGTTATGATTGAGCCCAATAGGTAAGTATCTATATACATATATGATAAGCACTCGTTCACAACATTAATAATGAATCTGGAGTCTCATGTGCATTTGTATTTGTAAATATTTGTTCTAATTCGCAATAATTACATGATATGCCATGTTAATGTGAGTATTTGGAATATACATGTTCTGAATGAATATTTGTGAAATATATGATTTGTGTATATGACCTGGGTGAAATCATCAATGATGGTTCGCTCATTGAGTTCACAAAACTTATAAAAAATTACAACGTGGCTTTCAGGTACGAGACAGGAAAATTAGTTTCTTAATCTAGATTAGAGGAACATTTTAGACTAGTTATGGCTCAAAGGTTTGTCAGCTGATATCAGAAGACTTGTAATTTGTATTTTGTAGTTTTTGTCTGGAACTTGTATTAAGTTTGTAAAATACAGTGTAAGCTTTTATGAATGAAAGCAATGAAAGGTTTTCAATTTTCATGACTTTTAATTAAATTAGTTGATGTCATGTGTAAGTTGGATTTGTTTTTACTCTAACATACCACTATCATAGGATATATACTTGAATGTCCTTGAATGTTCGGGTATATACTTTATAGTAGTGGGATGTTACACTGTGAACATAGTATGAAAATGTGGATTTGTTGATTTCTTGTTTTTGATGATCATTATGCTATAAGATAGTGTAGAAATGATTTTGGAGTTGAAAGATCATAGAAAACATGTATGATTAAGTGTAGAAAAATTTCGAGAAAAGAACAAGTAAATGCTCTATTTATGGTTATATATTCACTATGTACGTGAGTTTTTAGAGTTTTTAGAGATGAACAAAAAAATAAATTTTGAGTTGAAAAATAGTTGTAAAATGATGTTGTGAGATGAAAAAATGACTGCTTAAATGATAGTTAGAGGAAGAAATTTAACAGAATGCAGAAAATCAAAATGTAGGAAAATGATAGTGAAGAAAGTGTAGAAAATGGTGCAATGCATGGATGGATTTTTCTGTTTTTGATGACTTTTATGAAAACTTAGATTTTGGATTTTTGTTTACAAATGTTGAGTATAATAAGACTCAAAAATGAAGAGAG
>JANVCQ010000009.1:22470780-22490156 GCA_025531925.1 Erythroxylum plowmanianum | reverse complement strand
TGAGCAAAATTCCAAAAGGAACAAAGAAGAAGAAAGCTACGAAGATGGTGGAGGACTTTTCACTTTACATCACCTTTTACCTTATAAAAGAAGAAACATCGAGAATGACCTAAAAGAAGAGTGATTTTCTTAAACAAAAATAAACATGATGGCATGTTAGGCAAGTTTCAAGTGTCACTTGCCACATGTCACACTCTTAAGCCCTCACTCAATTTCTTTCCAATTCAATTCCAATTTGTACTCCAATTTCTCCCCACATTTTCAATGACTCAGATTAATAAATCCTAAACTCATTTATCTAAATTTTCAATGCCATTGGACAGTAATTTCTACTACTGATACACAATTAGTCTGCCACTTGGCATTTTTCCTAGTCCAGAAACTACACCGAAATTTTAAAAAAAAATTATCTAAAATTTACTAACAAATTTAAAACCTCAATGACCCCCCTCCAACTTAATTTTCACACACACAAATCACATTTTTCATACCAACCACATTTATTCACAATTATACCAGGAAATGTCATGAATGCATGTACAGTCATTTTCATGTGCAAAATTCACTATTTGCGTGTATGTGTATGTTATATAATGCTTGAGCATGAGATGTATTTTCCTAATTTCTCTGATTGATCTCACATGTGCCAATTTCTAGAGTTCAAACCCTTTGTATGGAAACGGGATGTTACATAAATTCACATTCATGAACTAAACATTGATATTCAATGCTCATGCAAAAAATGATGGCATACTTAAGCAAAGTAAATAAATGCAAATATGCTTCAACATACTATCCATTTACTAAAAATGCACATTTATAAGCTAAATATTTATTTCAATGCTCATTATTACAAATTATCAATACAAATGCAAATGCTTATCAATAATAATTATATGTGTTGTCATGCTGTATTTCTTATTTATAACCATTTACTTTACTTTCTTTGTTATGCCTACATATTTCTATAGGTGTGGATAATGGGAGCTATGGATATCCGAAGATAATAAACTGTGAATACTCAAAGGCATCGAATTGTGGATACCCGAAGGTATTGAACTGTGGATACCCGAAGGTATCGAACTATGGAGACATTATAGTCTCAAAATAAAGACATCATTAGTGTCAAACTATAGCTGCTACGTTGTATCCCTATATGCTTGCCTATCTATCTACCACCAAGATAATAGATCAGGCACTGTAATGTTTCCTTTAACCGTTTTCCAATTTCACAATTCATATATTGACAAATCATATGATATACATTTCAAGTCATAAAATCTATAACTGTGTTCATACAAGCAAGTCATAACTTACCACCATTAAAAAGGTGTCAAAATCACACATTTATAATCATACTATACACATATGAGCAATAAATAGGCATAAAAATCATTTATGTATATGTATGATTTCTTTGGAATGCATTGCCCTCAATCTTGAAGTTCAATGTTAAATCACCCAATTAACATATAGTAAGTCCTATTTCATTTATTTCTAGGTGCTGAAAAGTCTCATACACATTCAAAATGGTTTGGATAAGATTCGGTAAAAATCAGAAATGAAAACAAACTTAAAATAGTGCAATTTCCTCCCCATCGTGTCCCATGCCCAGAATTCTTATCTCCACTTGTTCCATAATTTTCATATAGAAAATGTCCGAATTAGGTTTTGAGGTCTTCTTGACATTTGTTTCTCTATGTCTTTAGTTTCTAAAGCATGAAAAATGAAGTCATTTTGACTCCTAAATCATGAGATATAGATCAAACATTACAAAATTCTTCAAAATAGAGGCAGCATTAGATCACCATTTTCAATCTTAATTTTTGATGTAATAAAATCATAACTAAGTCAGAGTCTCTTCTAAATATTTTTATTTCTCTATATTAGCTTTCATATGCAACTAAAATCATTCAATGTAGAGGTCTTTAGGCTAAGTTATGATCCAAAAAATGTAAGTGGTTCAACAAACCCTAGACAAAATTCGAGTACATGATATTCTCTTGTTATATTTAACCAAATTTATGCGAGATAACACCAAAATAACAACAAAGCATCATCCAGAAACCATTCCACATCCAAATGAATCTTTTTATCCATTCAAACATACAAACAAAGAGAAATTAGACTAAGTGTAGTCCCAAACCTTAAAATTGGAAAAGTAGTTCTTTTAATGCCTTCCTCTCCCTTCCTCTTTGATTTTGCTTGACCCACCAACTAGAAACATAACAAATACACATCGCAATCCCACTTCCAACCTTATAATTTCAGTTCTTCATAAGCAAAGAAAGAAAAGGTGAAGGTAAAGAGAAATCCCTAACTATTACCTTGATTTCCACCTAAGATTGGCTTGATTTCTTACATGAAAAATGATAGGTGTTAATGGTGTTTTTATTTTGATTTTAGATACATAATTTGTTAAACTGTTGTCCATTTAATGTTTAAATTGAATTAATTAAGAGTTATTTGTTTTGATTTTAGGCACATTTGATTTGGAACATCTAATACCATAAATCAAGAAAAAAACTTTCAGAAGAGCTTGGGTAAAAAAATGTTAACGTTTTAGCCACCTAAAACGTTAATGTTTTGGAAGACAAAGAATGGAGGTTTTTGCATGAATGATAAGTTAAAAAGGAGTGGGAAACGGATAGCTAAAGGAAGATTTAATACACAAAAAAAAAACAAAAGGAGAGAAGAGTGGTGGCAGAGAAAAGAGAGCATGAGATGGACGTTCAATGCATAGAAAACAAAAGAGGAGTGAAGCTGGCAGCACAGACGGTTATGCATGAGTTTAAATAAGAAGGTGGGATCGTAAGGATTTAATGGAATGAAACAAAAAGAGCTGGAAAAACAAGAAGCATGGCTGGGTTTGCGTGAAAGGTGGACTAAACCACAATTTTTATTTGTCACATCAAGGTATAAGATAGAAAAGTTGAAGCAGCTGGTAACGTGAAGCAGTACTGGTGGTGCAGAGAAGAAAAATGAGGGCGTGAACATTGAAAAAGAAGGGGACCAAAAACCTTAAAAAAATAATCAATACAGAGACAAAAAAAAACAGCAATTGCAGCACAATCAAAAGAAGAAACCAGCTAGCGGTGGAGAGTAATGTGCATGAATAAGGAGGACCATAAACAATTACTTTTCTATCACATGAAGACATTGAAGTAGCGACGTTGAACCTTTGGAATAACAAAGCAGCTGGTGGCATGAACAAAAAAAAGTAGCTAGGAGTAGAAGGAAGCAGTGCTACTCTCCACTCACGTTACAACCACTAACACGTTGCAACTGGTGGACGCAAGCAGCGTGAGTGCGTGAGAGTTGAAGCAGTGTGGGTGTGTGAGATGAAGGAAGCAACTGGTGGCACTCACATGTGAAGCAGTTGGTGGAGATTAAAAGACTTTAGCAGCAGGTGGAGATAAAAGGATGAAGGCAGCTATTGAAGCAAGAGGTTGAAAGGTTTATGTGTGAGTTGAGTAAGGAGAGAAAAATGTGACAACTGGTGCATGAAAAAAAGGGATTATGCGTTAGCTGGTGGAGATAAACAATTGAAGATAGCTAGTGGAGAAAGCAGGAGGCAGAAGCAAAAACGTTAAGCTGGTGGAAAAGAAACACACGAGATAAAATGTTGAGTTGGTGGAGAAAAACGTTGAGGCTGGTATAAAAGAACATGTAGCTGCTGGTGGTTAGAAAAAAAACAACACTCTCTCCACACTCCCATGCCAAAGTAGCTGGTGGAGACACCAAAACAAAGTAGGAGGTGGCAAGCAACAAAGGAAAGGAGCTGGTGGCAAAGAAGGAGAGCAACATAGCAACCCTACTCCAACAACACACACTCCATTCCATTCACGCAAGCGTGGAAAGAAGACAACAACTTGGCCAAGGCTTTTTGATCCCAATTGTTGTTATTTTTAATTTATTTTTATTCCTTATTTATTTTAATTGTGTGGATTTAATCAATGCAACCATATATTATGACCATGATTTATGTTACATTGATGAATATGTGTGAGTAAGTTTTTTTCCTGTTAAGGTTAAGATTGATATTGGATTAGGATAATTTTTATGATATTAATTTTTGCTTGATTGAATGCATATTTAGTCTTAATTTGGCTTGATCACCTAGATTAAGACCTTAGATGACTGAATGCTATAACCAATGGGATTTAATTTGTCAGAAAATTAACCAAGCAACATACTTGAGACTAAAATGTAGACCAACCTTAGGATCTTGTGTGAGGATATCTAGGATTAACGAACTTAGTTTTAGGCTTCTTGTATTGAACCCCTTTTATTCCGAATTATCTATAAACTAAGTGGGTGACTCGGATTTAGAAGCGAAGGTAACACCCATGAACATTGGGTTCGACTTGCTTACATTAAGTAATTCGTAGATCAATCCACCACAATAATTTTATTTTTAGTGTCCAATCCAATTGAAATCTGATACCTTAATCGATTTATTTCATTTGATTAAATCTAGTCGTTTTAATTCATACCTTGCATTTTTTATATTTCCTTGATTTGCTTACTTTAATTGATTTAATTTTCAAATCAATCAATTCTTATTGTCTGACTAATTTTTCATTATTTAATTTAATTGTCTTGTGTGTTGGAATTCCCCTTGGGTACGATATCCGGTTCTTATCATTTTATATTATTTGTCGATGGGGTGCACTTGTCTCTAATTAGTCTAAATAGAATTCAATTCATATTTTTTTATTTAGACTGTAACAATTTTTTTGCGCCGTTGCCGAGGAGATTCCTTATTGTGAGTTATTAGATTAGACGGTATTAATTGTCCTAGATTTAAATCCTGCTTCTTCTTTTTTATTTTTTAGTATTTTAACTATCTGCTTGATTGCTTTACTTCAGTGTGTTTTATTTTCCATTCTTAGCTCTATTATTGTTTTCTTTTTATTTATTTCATTTTGTTTATGCTCACTGGTGGTCAAAAGCCCGAGAATTTGCTACTAGATACTGAGATTAAAAAAACTACTTGTAGGTTACGTAAGGAAACTAGACTAGCTCAGAGTAGTAACACAAGAGAAAGGATTAGAGAAGAGCAGTTTTTAGAGATAGAACAACACGAGAAGAGGTTGATGCTACATATTGAAGAGAGAAGGGAGTTGACTATGATGGATTTGACTATGGGGCACAACAATAGACCCATGTCTCCCATTATAAGGTCGATGATCACAACTGCGAGTTTTAAGATTCCCCACAGCATTACATCCATGGTGAGAGCATCTCAATTTGGAGGATTGCCTTTGGAGGATCCAAACACCCATTTGGAGACATTTCTGGATATCTGTGATTTGTTTAAGTAGAATGGAGTGTCGGATGATGCGGTGAGATTAAGGTTATTCCCATTTTCTTTAAGGGATAAGGCTAAATCATGGTTGGCTAGTTCGCGGTCAGGATTGATTACTACATGGGATGAGATGAAGAGATTATTTTTAGTGAAATTTTTCCCTCCTACCAAGTTTTCAAAGATAAAGAATGAGATCACTTCCTTCACTCAATATAAAAATTAAAGTTTATATGAAGCGTGGGAGCGATTTTGGGATATATTGGCACAATATCCTATTCATGGGTTCTTTACACGGCAGTAGGTCAATACTTTTTATACAGGAATGACCCCATCGACCAGGAGTACCATAGATGCTGCCGCAGGAGGTAGTTTAATGAGGAAAACGCCAAATCAGGCCTACAGGTTGATTGATGAGATGACCACTAGCAGTTTTCAGTATCATATAGAAAGGCATTCTAGACGACCTACAGGAGCTCGTGTAGTAGATAATACAGTAGCTTTATTTGCTCATATGGATGTTTTGATAAAGAAGTTGGATAATCTGATGCACAGTGTGAGAGGAGGAGCTAGTTCTTCATTAAGGAGTTGTGCTTTATACGAGCATTTTGGTGGAGATTCCCATGCATCTTCTGAGTGTCAAGTTGGGAATCCTTTTGCACAAGAGATGGAAGAGGCCCATTATGTGGGCAATTGTCATAGATAGCAGGGGGATCCATATTCTAACACCTACAACCCAGGGTGGAGGAATCGTCCAAATTTCTCTTGGTAGAACAAACAGGTGGCACAACCACAGTCATCCAATGTTTAGAGATAGCCGCCTCCAGGTTTCAAGACTCCTAATCCTGCAGCACCAGAGAAATCTAATCTCGAAGAGCTACTCTCAAAGTACATTTCTACCACTGAGGTTAGGATGTAGAACCAAGAATCTTCTATTAGACATTTGGAGAATCAAATGAGCCAGATTGCAAGTTTGTTAAAGGAAAGACCTTCGAGTTCATTGCTTAGCACTATTGAGGCCAACTCGAGAGAACATGCAAAGGCATTCTTATTGAGGAGTGGCAGACAGCTTGAAGAAGTTAAGGAGAAGTAGAAGGATAAAGAAGTGGAAAAGAGTGAAGAAGAAGAAAGTAGGGAGAGTGGCAAGGAGGCCAAGGAAGCACCAGTTGAAAAGGAGGATCATCTAAGGTTATTTGTTGACCCCATCACACATCCAGTAAGACCTCGGATTCCTTATCCTCAAAGGTTGAAAGGATTAATTAGATAAGCAATTTGGTTGTTTTCTTGAGATATTTAAAAAGTTGAATGTAAACATTCCTTTTATTGAGGCCATAGCGCAGATGCCTTCTTATGCTAAGTTTTTAAAAGAAATTTATCTAATAAGAAGAGGCTTGAGGAGTATGCCACAGTGAAGCTGAATGAGGAGTGTTTGGCCATATTGTCGAGAAAGCTGCCACCGAAGCTTAAGGATCCAGGGAGTTTTACTATTCCTTGTGTTATTGGTGATTTACATATAGATAAGACTTTAATGAATTTGGGTGCGAGCATTAACTTAACGCCTTTTTCTGTTTTCAGGAAGTCAGGATTGGTGGAGCCCAAACCCATTTCTATTTTGCTTCAGCTGACAGATAGGTCAGTCACTTATCCGAGGGGAATCATTAAGGATATATTAGTCAAGGTTAAGAAGTTCGTCTTCCCGGTGGATTTCTTAGTCCTTGACATGGAGGAAGATATAGACATCCCCATCATTCTTGGGAGAACTTTCATGGCCATTGCACGGACCATCATCGATGTGTAATGTGGAAAGTTCATCTTGAGACTTTAAGATGAAGAACTAGTGTTTGATGTGTTCAATGCTATGAAACATCCTTCTACTCTTGACTCTTTCCATTTTATTGATATTTATTCTTCTTATGTTGATAATTCTTCTATTGTTTGTGCAGATTTGTTAGAAGGGGATGCATAAGGAATGATCGAAGAGTTAGGGGAAGAATTGTAAGAAGAGTTGGAGGATATTGCAGTTGAGTTAGAGCAGGTATATTGGATACATTATAGAGCATATGAGCCTCTCCAACATCCAGCCAAGCTATTTCCAAAGCCTTCAATTGAAGGGCCCCCTTCTCTTGACCTTAAACCTCTTCCTAGTGATTTGAAGTACGTTTATCTTAACCCACCTAAGCACTTACCAGTTATCATTTCTTCTTATTTGTCAGGTGCCATGGAAGAGCAATTGCTAAGGGTATTGCGGGACCATAAGAAGGCCATTGGGTGGTCCATTATAGATATCAAAGGTATAAGCCCTTTCTTTTGCACGCATCACATTTTCATGGAGCATGGAAGTAAGGCGACAGTGTAGCCCTTGAGGAGACTTAACCCACACATGAAGGAGGTAGTGAAAGATGAGGTAGTAAAGCTTCTATATGCAGGTATTATCTACCCTATTTCTGATTCTAGTTGGGTTAGTCTTGTGCATATGGTGCCAAATAAAAGGAGGCACCACTGTGGTTGAAAATGAGAAAAATAAATTAATAGCCACTAGGAAGGTAACTGGGTAGAGAATGTGCATAGATTATAGGAAATTAAATGATGCCACCAGGAAAGATCATTCTCCTTTACCTTTCATTGATCAGATGATTGAGAAATTAGTTGGACATGACTTTTATTGTGCCTTAGATGGATATAGTGGATATTTACAGATTTCAGTAGCCCTAGAAGATCATGAGAAAATAACATTTACATGTCCTTATGGTACTTTTGCATATAGACTCATGCCATTTGGGTTATGCAGTGCTCCGACTACATTTCAAGGATGTATGATGGCTATATTTTATAACATGCTTGAATCTTGCATTGAAATTTTCATGGATAACCTCTATGTGTTTGGTACGTCATTTGATGCTTGCTTGGATAATTTAGAGAAAGTCTTAATTAGGTGTGAAGAAACCCATTTAATGCTTAATTGCGAAAAATGTCATTTCATGGTACAGGTGTGCATTGTTTTAGGTCACAAGATTTCTAGCAAAGGTATAAAGGTAGACCTAGCAAAAATTGATGTCATTAAGAAACTTCCACCACCAAACAATGTTAGATTCATTAGAAGTTTCTTAGGCCATGCAGGTTTTTATCGTAGGTTCATTAAGGATTTTTCTGAGATTGCTAGACCTTTGACTGAGTTGCTTAAAAAAGATGTTGTGTTTAATTTTGATGATAAATGTTTGGCATCTTTTCAATTATTAAAGGATATGCTTGTGACTGCACCTATTCTTATATCTACTGACTAGTCTCTTCCTTTTGAATTAATGTGTGATGCAAGTGATTATGCAATGGGTGTTGTTTTAGGCCAAAGATGAGATAAGATGTTTCATCCCATTTTTTATGCAAGTAGGACACTAAATAGTGCACAATGCCATTACATCACCATGAAAAAAGAGTTGTTGGTGGTTGTGTTCGCTTTTGACAAGTTTTGCTCATATTTGGTTTTGTCTAAAGTGATTGTGTATACTAATCATGCAACTTTGAAATACTTGATGACAAAACTCGACACTAAACTAAAACTAATTCATTGGGTGTTACTTTTGCAGGAATTTGACATTGAGCTGAGGGATAAGAAGGGAGTCGAGAATTTTATGGCTAATCACTTATCAAGGTTAGATGAAACTGCCATGGAGAGTGGAACAAAGGAGGACATTTAGGAGACTTTTCCTGATGAGCATCTGACGGTTATGACAATCACTCCTTGATTTGCAGACTATGTAAACTACCTTGCTGGTAATATCTATCCCCCTAATCTTTCTTATGCTCAAAAGAAAAAAATTTTGTCTGAGGTAAGATACTATCTTTGGGATGATCCTTTTCTTTACAAGATTTGTGTGGATGGTATTATTAGGCACTGCATTCCTGAAGAGGAAATGTCCTCTGTGTTACATCATTGTCATTCTAGAGAGGTTGGGAGATATTATGGTGCATCTAGGACAGCTCATAAGGTTTTAGAGTGTGGTTTCTATTGGCCCACCTTATTTAGGGATGCATTTGCATTTGTCAAATATTGTGATAGGTGTCAAAAAGTCGAGAATATTTGTAAGAGACATGACATGCCATTGACTAACATTTTT
The DNA here is from genome assembly GCA_025531925.1 of Erythroxylum plowmanianum. Lineage (NCBI taxonomy): Eukaryota > Viridiplantae > Streptophyta > Magnoliopsida > Malpighiales > Erythroxylaceae > Erythroxylum > Erythroxylum plowmanianum. The sequence goes on along the minus strand of JANVCQ010000009.1, from coordinate 22,480,736 downwards.
GTTTGTGAAGTTTTTAATGTTTAGGGCATAGACTTCATGGGACCATTCCCTAAGTCTTTCTCCAATCAATATATATCAGTTGCTGTTGATTATATTAGCAAGTGGGTAGAAGCAGAGGCATTACCCACAAATGAGTCTAGAGGTGTTGTTAAGTTTTTGAAGAAGAATATTTTTACACATTTTGGCACACCTAGGGCTATCATTAGTGATGGGGGGTCACATTTTTGCAACAAACTTTTTGATTCATTATTAGCTAAGTATGGGGTGACCCATAAGGTTGCTACTCCATACCACCCCCAAACTAGTGGGTAAGTTGAAATCTCAAACAGGGAATTAAAGAAAATACTAGAGAAAACTATTAATGCTTCTAGGTGGGACTGGTCTTTAAAGCTAAATGATACACTTTGGGCATATAAGACCGCATTTAAGACACCCTTAAGCATGTCACCATTCAAGATAATGTATGGCAAGTCTTGTTATCTTCCAATTGAGTTAGAGCATCGTGCATACTGGGCTACCAAATTTCTTAACTTTGATTTTTCTTCTGCAGGTGCTAAGAGACTTATGCAGCTTCATGAACTTGAAGAGTTCCATTTGGATGCTTATAACAATTCAAAGTTGTGTAAGGAGCTTGTGAAGAAGTGGCATGACAAGAAGATCCTCCACCGAGACTTTAAGGTAGGCGACCATGTATTGATCTACAACTCCTATCTTCTTCTTTTTCTAAAGAAGCTTAAGTCAAGGTGGTATGGTCCATTCACTGTGATCCAAGTCCTTCCTTTTGGGGTTCTTGAGGTAAACCGAGAAAATGAAAGCCCTTTCAAGGTAAATGGACAATGTGTTAAATTGTATATGCCTAGGTTTATGGATGATTCTGAGGAGCGATTGTCTCTTCATGATACTTCGCCTCCTTGATCGCAGTACATGTCTTCCAGTAGAACTGTAATTTTCTTTCTTTTCTTTTCTCATTGTTTCCTTTGCATTTCTTTCTAGTTTAATGCATTTCTTTGAGTTGTTTTGAGTTTTTTTTAGGTTTGCATGGTTGGTGATAAAGAGTTCTTAGCCAATTCTTTTTCAGGGAAGTTTCTTCTTCCTCTTTCCCCTCTTTGTGTTTGATTGTTGACTATTTGAACATTAGGGACAATGTTCATATTAAGTGTGGGGGGATTGAGATTATGTACATGCTGATGTTTATGATATTGATGATGATGTTGAGAGATACACATTTGAATGGTTGCGACTCTTTTGGTAGCTAACTTGGGTCCCATTTTTTATGAATTTGACCATACGATTCTATCAAAGTAGTTGGATGGAGAATTGAGTTGCATGCATGAATTTGGACTAGGCAACTTGAGAGGATAGTGAACCATGTAGATTGATTGAAGTAGTTGATTGCATAAACTTAGTTAATAACTGATGCTGAGTGATAAGGCATTGTATGAAGTTTTGATGGATTTTCATTCAAGCACATGTGAGGTCTTGAGCTATATCACTGCGTTTCATAGTCATTTATTTTCTTTGTTGTATGTGATGCTTCCTTATGTGGATTACCATCAAAACTTGCTCTGAACTTGTTTGATACTGCTAGTTACATGCTTTATGGACATGATAAAGGCCTTATTTGTTTTTAACCTTTACCTTAAATAACCTACCAAGTCATTTTTTCCTTGTTATCCCCTTTGAGCCTTTAACCTTATTGTTTCGTATTAATCACATTGCATTAAAACCTGAAAATCTTTTAGCCCCTTTCACAAGTTGAATGAAGTACTCAGTATTTGATGTCCTTGACTTAGGGACTTTTGTTTTATACGCTATTCTGAGATGTTTTAGAGGTACATCTACTCAGTTGTTGTTGATTTTTGCTACTACTATCTTCTTTTATGTTTAGTGTTATCAAAAAAACAAAAAACACAAAACAAAACAAAAAAGAAAAAATCATCAAATAGTAGCATTGGATAGTGATGAGTAGCTATAGTCCCGTGTTTCTATTTGCACATCTCATAATTTCGATTGAGATTATATGCATGCTGATGTTTATGATATTGATGTTGATGTTGATATTGAGAGATACACACTTGAATGATTGCGACTTTTTTGGTAGCTAACTTGGGTCCCAATTTTGATGAATTTGACCATACGATTCTATCAAAGTAGTTGGATGGAGAATTGAGTTGCATACATGGATTTGGACTAGGCAACTTGAGAGGATAGTGAACCATGTAGATTGATTGAAGTAGTTGATTGCATAAACTTAGTCAATAACTGATGCTAAGTAATGAGGCAATGTATGAAGTTTTGATGGATTTTCATTTAAGCACATGTGAGGTCTTGAGCTATATGACTGCATTTCATAGTCATTTATTTTCTTTGTTGTATGTGATGCTTCCCTATGTGGATTACCTTCAGAACTTGCTCTGAACCTATTTGATAGTGCTAGTTACATGCTTTATGGATATGATAAAGGCCTTCTTTGTTTTAACCTTTAGCTTAAATAACCCACCAAGTCATTTTTTCCTTGTTATCCTCTTTGAAACTTTGACCTTGTTGTTTTCGTATTAATCACATTGCATTAAAACCTGAAAGTCTTTTAGCCTGACCCTTTCACAAGTTGAATGAAGTACTAAGTATTTGATGTCCTTGACTTAGGAACTTTTGTTTTATACGCTATTCTGAGATGTTTTAGAGGTACATCTACTCAGTTGTTGTTGATTTGTGCTACTACTATCTTCTTTTATGTTTAGTGTTATAAAAAAACGCAAAACACAAAACAAAACAAAAAAAGAAAAAAAGAAAAAATCATCAAACAGTAGCATTGGATAGTGATGAGTAGTTATAGTCCCGTGTTTCTATTTGCACATCTCAGAATTTCTCTTTGATTGTCCCACGTTACTTAGTACTTTATAAATGCTTATGAGTTAGTACTTTATGAATGCTTGTGAGTAGCCTTTGTCCTTTTTACTTTACCTTAACCTAAGCCCCATTACAACCTTTAGTAAAAGCCCTTTTGATCCATGATGACATGTACTCTATATAGTGGAAAATAGGTGAATTTGCAAGCCTATGGTAGTGTAGTCTCATAGAGGAAGCTTTGAGTGAAACACAACCCTTATACACTTGAATGACATGGGTGAAAATAGTGAGGAAAGTCCATTTTAATTTTTTACTTGCTTTTGATCAAGGATATCTACCTTTGATTTTGTTTATGTGCATTGATGAAAATATTATGATATATGTAGTAGCTTGATACGTGAGTTCGTCGAATTTTAAGGGATTGCAAACACTTGATTTTTGTTGAAAATGAAATAATAGAATACGTTGGTTGTGATCTAACTAAGTTGCTTGAGGATAAGCAACAATTCAAGTGTAGGGTTGTTGTTAATGATATTTTTATTTTGATTTTAGATACATAATTTGTTAAACTCTTGTCCATTTAATGTTTAAATTGCATTAATTAAGAGTTATTTGTTTTGATTTTAGGCACATTTGATTTAGAACATCTAATACCATAAATCAAGAAAAAAAACTTTCAAAGGAGCTTGGGTCAAAAATGTTAACGTTTTAGCCACCTAAAACTTTAATGTTTTGGAAGACAAAGAATGGAGGTTTTTGCATGAATGATAAGTTAAAAAGGAGTGGGAAAAGGACAGCTAAAGGAAGATTTAATACGCAAAAAAACACAAGGAGAGAAGAGTGGCGGTAGATAAAAGAGAGCATGAGATGATGGACATTCAATGCATAGAAAGCAAAAGAGGAGTGAAGCTGGCAGCACAGAAGGTTATGGGTGAGTTTGAATAAGAAGGCGGGACCATATGGGTTTAATGGAATGAAACAAAGAGAGCTAGAAAAATAAGAAAAGTGGCTGGGTTTGCATGAAAGGTGGACCAAACCATAATTTTTATTTGTCACATCAAGGTATAAGATAGAAGAGTTGAAGCAGCTGGTAACATGAAGCAGTGCTGGCGGTGCAAAGAAGAAAATGAGGGTGTGAATGTTTAAAAAGAAGGGGATCAAAAATCTTAAAAAATAATCAATACAGAGATAAAAAAACCACGGTAGCTGCAGCACAATCAAAGGAAGAAAGTAGCTGGCGGTGGAGAGTAATGTGCATGAATAAGGTAGACCATAAACAATTATTTTTCTATCATATGAAGACAATGAAGTAGCGACGTTAAACCTTCTACTGGAATAACAAAGCAGCTGGTGGCGTGAACATAAAAAACAGCTGGGAGCAGAAGGAAGCAGCGCTACTCTCCACTCACATTACAACCACTCACACGTTGCAGTTGGTAGAAGCAAGCAGCGTGAGTGCGTGAGAGTTGAAGCAGCGTGGGTATGTGAGAAGAAGGAAGCAACTGGTGGCACTCACATATGAAGCAGCTGGTGGAGATTAAAAGACTTTAGCAGCAGGTGGAGATAAAAGGATGAAGACAACTATTGAAGCAAGAGGTTGAAAGGTTTATGCGTGAGTTGAGGGAGGAGAGAAAAACGTGAAAGCTGGTGCATGAAAAAAAAAGAGATTATGCGTGAGCTGGTGGAGATAAACAATTGAAGATAGCTAGTGGAGAAAGTAGGAGGTGGAAGCAAAAACATTAAGCTGGTGGAAAAGAAACAAATGAGATAAAACGTTGAGCTGGTGGAAAAAAATGTTGAGGCTGGTATAGAAGAACACGTAGCTACTAGTGGCTAGAAAAGAAAACAACACTCTCTCCACACTGCTAAATCGAAGCAGCTGGTGGAGACACCAAAACAAAGAAGTAGGTGGCAAACAACGAAGGAAAGCAGCTGGTGGAAAAGAAGGAGAGCAACGTAGCAACTCTACTCTAACAACGCACACTCCATTCCATTCAACCAAGCATGGAAAGAAGACAACAACTTGGCCAAGGCTTTTCCATCCCAACTGTTACTATTTTTTAATTTATTTTTATTCCTTATTTATTTTAATTGTGTGGATTTAATCAATGCAACCATATATTATGACCATGATTTATGTTACATTGATGAATATGTATAAGTTTTTTTTATGTTAAGGTTAGGATTGATATCGGATTAGGATAATTTTTGTGGTATTTATTTTTGCTTGATTGAAAGCATATTTAGTCCTAATTTAGCTTGATCCCCTAGATTAAGACCTTAGATGATTGAATGCTATAACCAATGGGATTTAATTTGTCGAAAAATTAATCAAGTGATATACTTGAGACTAAAATGTAGACCAACCTCAGGATCTTGTGTGAGGATACCTAGGATTAACGAACTTAGTTTTAGACTTCTTGTATTGAATGCCTTTTATTCCAAATTATCCGTGAACCAAGTGGGTGGCTTGGATTTAGAAGAGAAGGGAACACCCATGAATATTGCGTTCAACTTGCTGAAGTGAAGTAATTCCTAGATCAATCCACCATTACAATTTTATTTTTAGTGTCCAATCCAATTGAAATCTGATACCTTAATCGATTTCTATCATTTGATTAAATCTAGTCGTTTTAATTCATACCTTGCATTTTTCATATTTCCTTGATTTGCTTACTTTAATTTATTTTATTTTCAAATCAATACGATGCAGAAGGTGAAATGGAGAAGAGAACAATATGGAGTTAAGCTCTCAAAGTGTCTTCCATCTCCCCTCTCCATATGCCTTTTCATGATTTTTCTAGTCTTAGACACAAATGACGGTAGCATTTTGTAATGCTAGTCAAGATAAAATAGATCTACTACTACTATAAAAGTGGGGAGTTTAGATCAATCCCATAGAGAGTATTCGGTTAGCTTTTGAAATGAAATTAATCAATGTTTAGGTTTAGGGGGTTTTCTTGGTTTAAGATAAGAAAATAAAACTAAACTAACTAATAAAAGCACATTGACGAAAACATGTAAAAATGATGAAAGTGGTGAATTTGTTAGGATTCTCGTTCTTTAGTTCAATCTCGGCCTATACCCTAATTAAACATATTTCAATGATTTGTTATTCTCAAACCTCTCATAGAAACTATTAATCGTAGGTTAATCTATTAACCCGGGTTTTCCCTTAGGTATTATTTAATTAAGATATGTTCGTTAATTAAACCTAACTACCGAATAACCTAAGATATGATCTCTAAATTCAATTGGGTAATAGCATTATGAATTATGGAAACTGATTAGTAAAGGAAATAAATACATACGATGCGTCATTGAACCTAGGTTATGTTATCCCTAATGATTACGAACTACTAGTCGCTACAAATGAATTTCAAAATATCAATTATGGATTACATTAAATATTCTAGTAATGGGTTTGTAATAAAATGATCCAATGAACGCATTAAAATCATCTTTTCATAATACCCAATCCATGCACATCAAATAACATAATCAATTTCTAAAGAGAGAAAGAAAATAACAAATAAAAGGAGAAATACACTTAACAGGGTCATCAGCATCGAAGTCACCTTTGAACCAATGTCAGAAAGCTACCACTCCATGGGTCTTCTCATGGTGGAGAGCTTGCCTCCCTCTTCATGCTCTCCCAAAGGTCCAGAAGTTCCCATCCAAAACACACCAAAACTTTCATAAAACTTGGCATCACATAAATGATACTTTTATATTAAAAAGTAGGGTTCGAGTGAGCTGTAAGTGTCCCACAGGCATGCATGATGGTGTCACACTTGTGAGCCACCTTAATTAAGGCTCCCAACCATGAGCCTCATGTGCATGGGCATGACATGGGTGTCATGCCTATGCAAAATGAATCATGGGCGTGACAAATGTGTGGCCATGAAAAAAGGTGTCATGGGCTTGACACATTTGTCACGCCCATGTCTCATGGCCATAACAAAAGGTGTCATAGGCTTGACACATTTGTCATGCCCATAACTTATTTTGCATAGGCGTGACACGGCCATGACAAATCATGCATGGGCGTGAGCTGGTTTAACACTCTTTATACTCTTCATTTTATGTATTTTCTTATCTTCTCTTGCTCTAATCCTTCTCGTTCTTACTCCTTGAAGATAAGTAAGTGTGATTCTGAAGAAGACAACTCAAATATACTACTTTTGACTCACTTTAGCTCTTTCGCATCCAAATTGTGCCTAAAACTACATATGAGTCAAAGTGAGTATCTTAAATATTTTCATATCAATAATAAATAAGTGTTATAGAATAAATTTTATAATCAATTAGGAACTTATCAATTTTACCTGTACTTAGCTTTTGATCGTCCTCGGACAAAACATCAAAATTAAGATTATAGACCAAAAATGTAATAGCTCGTTTTCCATACTAAGGGTTAGCGCCTTAGATTATTGCATATGAGTCATATCATTTTAGCATTCATGAAATGCATTTCATTCACTTGGATATCATACAACTTAATTGACATATTTCGGGGTATGAAAGGTTTAAAATGATCATGATGTGAATTATGTATTATTATGTCTTAAATTTTGGTTTGAATGATTACAAGCAGTAAATTTAGAATTAATTGTTACCATTAGAAAAGTGATGAATTAAAATTGTTGGACCTCAATCTTTTAGTGAAATTAGAAATTATTATATGAAATTAAATGAATGATTTTGTATATGAACTTTGTTAAATGATGATGAATTTGAGATTTGAGTTGAATTGTTTGGGTTATGGAAGTTAAAGTGAATGAGTTGATTGAAATGGAAGTTGAAAATTAAGAAATAAAGAGAAAAAGTATGAGAATTTGAAGAATTAAGAAAGTTTGACTTTTTGGGATTAAAGAGTTGACTTTTGATTTAGGCAAAATTTGAGAAAATGATCTTCATGAAACTTGTAGCTTCTGTTGAGAGCTTTCTGTTGCCATAAAGTATGACATTTTTCGATGTCGGGATTGAAAGTTATGATCAGTCAAAGTTAAGTATTATTTTGCTTTGTTTTGTGAAAATGTCCATAGGTGTATTGAGCTTTGAGGTCAATTTTAGTATTGATATGTTTTGAATTGAGTTAAGTGGTCTACGTGAAAGTCATAGAAGATTTGCATAGCTTTAAAATGATGTATAGTATGCTATTTGTGGATGAGGGAATTGGAAGATATGAATTTTTAAAGTTTGATGTTGTTTGAGGATGACCAATGTTTTGATAGAAACTTTGACTGAAAAATTGACCTAGTCAAAGGTTGAATTAGCCTATATGTTCTTCATGAAAGTTTTAGATTTTGTTTTGATCTTTCCATTGATGTAAAATATGCAATGTTTGGACCATGGATTGGAAAGTTATGATTTTTGAAAGTTTTTGTTATTGTTTTAGCATGATTATTAGTAGACAGAACCTTTGATTGGAAAATTGACTTCCTTAGAAGACAAATTGATTTTTCTGTCCTTCATAAAAGATGTAGGTTTCTTTCTGATCTTTGCATTGATATAAAATATGACATTTTTGGACTTTGGAGTTGAAAGATAGAAAATTTTCAAAGTTGAGCATTGTTTAAGGATACAATAATGGGGGCAGTAACTTTGATTGGATTTTTGACCCCTTTAGAGACATAATTGATTTTTGAGTTCTCCATAGAAGTTGTAGAGCTTCCTTTAAGCTTTCTATTGATACCAAATTTGTCAAATTTGGAATTCGAGATCAAGAGATATGATTTTTGGAAAATTAAGATATATATATATTTATGTGAAAAAAATTATTAAGGCACTGCTCACCCTCGAGAGCGCTCGCAAGGGTGAGCGAGCATTTCACTCGCCCTGCGACGAGCTCGCGAGGGCGAACTCGCCATGACGCCGTTTTGGCGTTTTGGTATCTCCTCGCGCGAAAGACGTCGTTCTGCTCTATTTTTGACTTTTCTCGGACGCGAAAACGACGTCGTTTCATGCTGCTCCTTCCTCGTGCGACGTCATTTTGGCGCTTCTTCCTCCCTCACCGCGACGTCGTTTCATTTCTTCTGATTTTGCTATTTGTTATCAAATCCGACCCCTCTTCAATCTTTTGCTTATATCTTTTCCGTCCGACATCCGATTGACTTGGTTTTCGAAGCGTTGGATTCCTAAGATAATTATCTATACTCTTAGGAGAAATTTGTAAATTTTTTAGATCAAATTAAGGATGATTGATTTAATCAAAGTTAGTTATGAAAATTTCTGAACATGGTTCAGTCTTTTGCGAAATTCGGGATCTGTGGAGATCCGATTGAGTTGATTGTTTAGGCAAAATAAAATAGATACATGGGGATACAAATCATATGAGGAATTTAATTTCAATTTAGCCCCTAAGACTTTCAATTTCTGACTTGAAGTTCGGATTAGTGTTCAGTCTTGGATTAGTAGAATCTGAAAATATTTTCACCATAACTTTTGCTCTTGTAATCCAAATGAGGTGATTCTTAATTTGGATTAAACTAGAGAAATAGGGCTACAAATGTCCTGAAGGACTCAAGTTTCAATTTAGTTGTTAAGAATATCAATTTTTGGATGGAAGCAAATAACTGGAAAATGTTTTAGCCTAAGACAAGTCTGAAATGTTTAGAGTATAACTTTTGGTGTAGTGCACCAAATTAAATGAGTTTGGTGGCGTTATGAAATTAAGACAATAAGGAAAAATTCTTTAGAAGGAAGTTTTAGCAAATTCCTTCAATTTGATGGTTAGAAAAATGTCCTAAAGTAAGCATGAATTAAAAGAAATGTTAGGGGCAAATTTGGAAGTTTACTTAAAGAGTTAAGTTAGTAGGCATATATGGTAGGGCATTTTGGTCAATTGGTTCTCATTAAATGACATGGCATTGTGGTAGTCGTTTTTAAAGAAGGGAGGCCGAAACTTAAGAAGAGAAGAAGAGAAAAATAAGAAGGAAAATGAAAGAAGAAAAGAGAGAGGGTGAAGCTTTCGGTGGTGCATGGAGAAAGAAGAAAGAAGAACTTAGGGCTTTGATTTTTCTTGAATTTTAAGAGGGTTTTGATGCTTATTCAAGAGGAAAAAGATGGAAGAAGACAAGAGCTTCCTTCCAAGCTAAGACAAA
>JANVCQ010000009.1:22449509-22462038 GCA_025531925.1 Erythroxylum plowmanianum | reverse complement strand
TAAACTAAACTACTACTATTTAACTTAAACAATGACTCTAACTAATAACTCTAACTAGGACTCTAACAATCATAATTTAAGTTTAACAATGACTCTAACTAATAACTCTAACTAGGACTCTAACAATCATAATTCAAGTTTATTATCTAACATCCTCTCTCAAACTTGTGATTCAACCTTTAATAACTCCTCTCAATCTATAATCTTCACATTTTAAATCTTTGGTAAACATATCGGCAACTTGATCTTTAGATATCACATGCTTCAATTAAATGTCCTTATTCCCAATGCATTCTCTTATAAAATGATACTTGGTGTCTATAAGTTTACTCTATCATGAAAAACTAGATTAAAGACTTCATCATAATCAATTCCAGCTTTTTGAGTGAATCCTTTTGCAACAAGTCAAGCTTTGTACTTCTCTTCTTCTCCTTTTGAATTTGTCTTCACTTTATAAGTCCACTTTACTGCTACACAAGTTGCTTCCTTTTGGAAGATCTATCAACCATCAAGTATCATTCTTTTTAATTGGTTTCATCTCTTCATCCATAGCAAATCTCCATCTTTCGTCTTTGACAACTTCTTTAAACGTCATTGATTCCGTATCTGCTAACAAACAAAACAAAGTATAATAATATGATGTGGCCTCTCAAAGGAGCTTCATAGATATATAATCATTTGAGTTGTCTGAATTTCACGTGGAGGAGTTTGTGGTATAACATCAGTAACAATTTAATTTTGGGACTTATCTGCATCAAAAAATTTATCAAACAAAGGAAGAAATTAATAATTTTCATCCTGTGGTACATTCCACTCCCATGAACCTTCTTCATTAAACTCAACATCTTTGCTAATGATTGTTTTTCCATTCTGAAGATCATAAAATTTATACCCTTTTGAATTTTCAGCATAGTCGACAAATTTGAACCTCTGACTCTTATCATCCAACTTGCTTTTTGTTTCATCAGGAATATGCATATAGCCAATACTTCCAAATACTCTTAAGTGCAAAATACTTGGCCTCCTTCCACTATATGCCTCTTGTGGATTCATTTGCGTCAGACTCTTTGTGGGAATACGATTATTCAAATACACTACACATGCTACTGCTTTAGCCCAATGCTCCTTCGGCATCCTCTTACTCTTCAGCATACTGCGAACCATATCAAGAATAGTTCTATTTTTATGCTCCACAACTCCATTTTGCTGAGATGATCTAAGAACCGTCAAAGAATGTCGAATAAAAAGATACTTTTATAATTAATTAAATTTATTCGATGTGAATTCACCTCCTCGATCAGTTCGAATTTCTTTAATTAGATAACCACTTTAATTCTCAACTCGAGCTTTAAATTTCTTAAATACTTCAAATACTTCAGATTTTTCCTTCAAAAAATAAACCCAAGTCTTGCGAGTATAATCATCAATAAACAATAAAAAAGTACCTATTCTTTCTATATGAACTTGGTGCCATAGGATCACATATATCAGCGTACACTAATTCGAGTGTTTGTGTTGCTCGACATAGAGACTCCTTCAGAAAGCTCTTCCTAGACTGCTTGCCATACATACAACCTTCACAAATTTGATCAGGATGACTTATAAAAGGCAAGCCATATACCATCCTTTTCTTATACAATAGCTCCAATCCCCAGCCTAAGATGCCACCACCATAACTAATCATTCGTAGTGGCTTTTAAACATATAGGACTATCTTTATTGATAAACATCTTGTTCTTCGACATTTGCACTTTTGCAATCAATCTTCCTTTACCATTTCACATGACCAATCCACTCTTGCTCATCTGTATTTCATAGCGTTTCTCCAAAAGTTGTCTAATACTCAATATATTTGTTTTCAAAGTAAGAACATAATAAAATGAGATATAAACTGATGATCTCCATTCTTCAATTTAATCAAAATTTCTCCTTTACCTTTGATTGGAATTTTAGTTTTATCACCAAAAGAAATATTGCCTTTAACAGCTTCATCAAGACTACAAAATAAATCTTTATTACCAGATATATGATTGTTGGCTCCTAAGTCTAGATACCAAGACTCCTCACTCCTTTCTTTGTCACCATTGCACGTTAATAACAAGACAGATGCTTCATCATCTTCTTCTTCAACCTTAACACAATTTGTTTTTTCTTCTTCATTTGAATTCCATCTACATTCCACTACATAGTGACCAAATCTTTCACAATTGTGATATTGTATATTGGATCTTTGATCACGACCTCGTTGAAACAATCCACCTTTACCACGTCTTCTTAGATATTATTGCTAAAAATTTGACTCTTCGTTGTCATTCGAATTATTTATGCCTCCTCTGTCTCTTCCACGATTTCCACAATTCCATCCTCGACCACAACCTTTGCTTCCTCGTCCTCTACAATGTCCTTAATGTTGATTGTCTTGTTTTTCATTTAAATTCAACTTTGTCTGCAACTCTTGAGCATCTGGTTCTTCTCTTTTCTTCAACCTCTCTTTATGGGCTTGTAATGAACCTAAAAAGTGATTTATAGACATTGAATCTAAATCCTTTGATTCTTCAATGGCAGTCACAATGTAATCAAATTTTAAAATTAATGACCGAAGAATTTTTTCAATCACTCAAACGTCTTCCATCAGTTCTCCATATCTCTTTAATTGATTCACAATAATCAATACTCTGCCAAAATACTCTGCTATAGATTTAGAATCCTTCATTTTGAGATTTTTATAGTCACATCTCAAAGTTTACAGGCGTACTTTAATCACTTTGTCTTTTCCTTTAAAACTTTAAAACAATTCTGTAAAATCTCCCATGCTTCTCTTTCTATAGTTGCAGTCGACACCTTTTTGAACATATTTTCTTCTAAGCATATATGAATAAGAGTGAGCGCTTGTTGATCCTTCTTTTTAGCTTTCTATAGTGCTTCTTTTTCTACTATCGTTAATGCTTCATTACGTTCCAGATGATTGTAGCCTTTTTCTACAATATCCCACACATCTTGTGATCCTAGCAATGCTTTTATTCTGATACACCAGTTGTTATATTCTCCTTGTAAAGTTTTGAAAATTGAAACGGTAACACTCCATTCATCTTGGTTTTTATTGTAGAGCACCTTCAAAATATAGTTTCTGGTGCTTATGTATATCTTCTGGCGGTGGCTAAACTGATTTCTAGCTCTGATACCACTTTACTGGATAGTAAAAAATACAGAAGAGGCAAAAGAAACAGAAGAATAGAGGCTAAACAATCTTCTATATTATAAGGTAAATTGTTGTCAAATAAAACATGAAATATGCCCATATAAATATAGGCTTACAAAACCAATTCTTGATAAACTAAACTACTACTATTTAACTTAAATAATGACTCTAACTAATAACTCTAACTAGGACTCTAACAGTCATAATTTAAGTTTAACAATGACTCTAACTAGTAACTCTAACTAAGACTCTAACAATCATAATTCAAGTTTATTATTTAGTAAGAATAAGAGCATATGGTAGAAACCAAAAATAAGTTGGAAGAATCTAATGAGGGACAACTTATGGTATCTTTACAAGCTATGTCAAGGGTGAGTTTATGAGATTTTAAGTAGATGAATATGACTGGGATACACAAAAGTAAGTTTATATATGTTCTTATCTGATAATGGCAGCACCTACAATTTTATAAACACAACCTTAATCAAAAAGGGAATTTATAAATATTTAGAGGTAAAATTACCTTGAAGTTACTATTAGGAGAGGACTCCAATTATCCTGTAAGGGGTTTTGTAAAGGCCTAGAATGATAATTGCAAGGAATAACATTTTTAATTGATACCTTAATACTTCCTCTAGAAAGGTATGATTTGAGCCTCAGTATCCAATGATTATCTACCTTGAATGATGTTTTATGTAGTTTTGGCAAATAGAAAATGATGTTTAATTAGCAAACGAAGTAAATCTTTTTAAGGGCTGTCAAATTAGTAACCCAAATTATATTACCCCTAAAAAGTTTGAAAGGCTATTGACTAAACCCCAAATAAACAATCAACTTTGTATATTGGGGTTTATATATCTAATGGAGCGATAATTTCAAGAACTTACCATTAACAACACCTCACTGATGAGGGAGCAACAATTGGAATTATATTCAAACTTACGAATTCCATATTGTTTTAGTCGATAAGTGTTGTATCAATTTAAAAATGGAACCAGAAAATGGATTACATTATCATGTTATGATTTTGAATGGTATCAACTAGTACGATAAATACTACTTAATTCTCGATAATAACTAAAATTACAAAACTTAATGACTAAATCTTTTTTTTAACTATGCCTATCCCTAATCCCAAACTCCCACTACCAACTTTACTTTATATATGCCACTCTACATTTGATTTCACATGGCAACTCTCTATTTTGAACTCATCGTGGCTATTGTTGTTAGTGACTTATCATCATCTTCTTTGTCACCTTCATCTTCTTTGTTATTGTCATTTTCTCCATCACTATCATCTTCACCTTCTTTATCTCAATTGTTGTAAGTTTGTGAATGCAAATTAATGTTTTTTAAGCATTCATTTGATGAAAAAAAGGGAAATATGGTTTTTATAAGAGTCATATAGGTTAAAGGGGGGATTATGGTTTTCTTCTTCATCTTACTTTCTTCCATAAGACAAAACCTTAAGAACATAATTGATGGCTTCCAAAGAAAAGGGATGACACCACTTTCCTCTCTATCTAACGATGTGTCTTCTTCTTCATATAACCATCTCCATCCATAATCACCCTTTTGTTTGATACTTGCATAGTTACCCACCGCCATTCACCTGGGTGAAAGTGTTATTGGCTTTTTATGCTTGTGAAAGATATATTTTTGCTATCTTTGGTTGAATGTTGCTTTAGTTTCAGTGGTTAATATTGGTTGTTAAAATATTTTTGTTTTAATCATCCTTGCAATATTTGGTGAATGTGCTATTCATATTAATTTTTAGAACTATGAGGGAAGGAATTGTTATTCATTCATCTTTCTTTGTTTTAATGATCCAGGAACTCTAGTGTAGGTATTTCAACAATCATAATTTCTAGCTGTAAAAATAGGAGTATTACCTTACCAACAATTTTTTAGGTCTATTTCTTACTTACATTTCTAAAGTTCCACTTCTAGTGAAAACTACATAAATTTCAATTAAGAAATTAATGCCCTTTTTTACTAAGTTAATGAGTGGAAGGTAGTTGATTTGATCAATCTTATTGTCATAGTCTTTGAGATCCAAAGAAAAAAAAAGAAAAAAGTGAGAACGTAAAGTTTTTTTAAGAAATAAAATTCTTTTTGATTGGTGTTTTTATCCTATCTTGTAAAGGAAAAATGTAAGTTAGTATATGACACTCCGTCATACGAAGATCTCATAATCTTTTGAAATACATCTCATTTATGATTTATGGTGACATCTATAATTTTTTTAAAGTCCATGGTGTCGAAATAAATCTTGTTTATGATTTTATCAATAAGATCTTATGTATTCCCATTCCTATAAACCTAGTATATTATAGTCCAGGCACCAAATATAACATTCTCCCTTAGTGCCATATCAAGTTAAAGTCGTCTTTAAGTTAGATAATCATGCAGAGGTCTATAGAAAATCTAATGATGTTCATATCCCCAAGGTCATTCCTCATTTCCACCATCTTTTCATCAAATATAATTTTATGGCTGCTAGTGGTCATTTTACTTTTCTAGGGCATGATGACTTTTGATTTCTTTCTACTTTTATGACAGGAGAGTGTATTCACTTAGGTTTCTTTCTTTTACTTAATATGATCCATTCCCATCAAACCAAAAAGAAGAAACAAAACAATCTAGATGTCCTTATCCTTAGCCTCATCTTTTAACATTTCCCTATTCCTCTTGCTGGTAATGAGATTGACTTTGATTTCATCTTTGATTTTTCTACTTTCAACTATATGAGATATCAATTGTTTGATGGACACATGGCTAGAACATATTACTGATAATGTTTCCAACCTCAGTGCTTATCCCCTGTCTATGAGGCTCTATCATAGAAAGATCCTAATGGGTCCTTTTTTAGTGACATCATAGAGCTACCCGCAGATGATGAGGCCAACACCTCTTAACCACATCATTGTTTCCTACCAGATGCTCTTCTCATGACCATTGAGTATCAGCTTACCATGTTGTGTGAAAAGTTTCACTCTTTTTGAGATATCATAATACGTCACCTTGATGAGCTTGATTGGGTCTCATTTCCCCCTCTAACTAGTTGATTTTTTTAATATTTCCAAAAAAGGGACGATAAATTTTTGCGATATTAGAGGGAAATGCTATAATTTAGGGGAAGTACATGTGGTTTTGTATATTTTATGTGATAGACATATTTATATATTTTTTAACAATGTATACTTTTGTTAAGCCTTGATCTGAACATTAAATAGTGGTTATAATATGATTTATGTTTTATGCACAAATCTAGGGAAAGGTAATTATTATCTTGATATGAGTTTTGATTAATATGAGATATTAATTTCTAATATGACAAATGTTTTGTCATTATCAAAAGGGGAAGATTATAGAATCAAGGGAGGTTCTAATCGAGGTTTGGTGATAACAAAACATAAGTATAACTAATGAGTTTAATGTTGTTGATGAGAAGGAATATGAGGAAAAAATCTTAACATATCAAAGGATTATGATAGAAAAGACGATATTACCAATCGTCAATATCAAGATCAAGTCAAGAAGAAGATCAAAATACATCGAGGTCATTTCATGTATTACTTATTATAGGCTCATCTTTATTGTCTTTGATAGTCTAAAAGGCTCACATTGCATAATCGTTTCATCTTACTTCATTACATGAGTCTTTATATTCATCAAAAGGCAATAAAGCTTTTGATTTTAACATAAAACATTAAAACCACATGATCTTTCAAATAATCATTGAGGAACACTTTGTGAAGTGATTCAATCATATTTTGATTAAACAAATTTGCTTTGAGCATTTGAAGTTGTTAAAGTCATGTTTTTAGGATGATTGGTTAACCTATATGAGTTAGTAGTCAACCAATATAGGTTAAAGTTATTAAATTTAAAGTAATGAGAGTTTATTGTAACATTGGTTGATATTAGTGTACTCGTCGATCAATGTTCTAGCCGCCAGTGAATCTGAAACTTTCAATGTATACTAGCTAGCTAATACATTATATTGGTCAACTAGTGCATCAAATATAGTCATTGTAATAACTAGTTCCTAGCTTCAACGACCAATTTAGGTCTTGAAACACTATAAATAGGTTTTTTTCACTGGTTTTTGCATCAAGAAGCATTTCAATGTCTTTTACACATAATTCAAAGTATTTTCGTGCATTTTGATACATTGTCTCATTTTGAGTATTTGAGCCTTTTTGTGATTATCAAAGCATACAAGTGAGCCAATTTGAGTTGTAAGCTATTTTTGGGGTGTGTAATCATTGTATTGGGTTGATCTAAAAGTGGTTTGACCTTGAAGAAAGATTGAAAAAGAGGTTACAAAAGATTAAAAAGGAGGTTAGTTTTTGCTAAAATAAAATATTATACAATGGGTATTTTTCGCCTTGAAAGAAGAATTATAGTGAAAATATAAGACAAGTGTTAAGAATTGACATAATCAAGGACCGTTTGTCAAACCAGTACAAATCAGTTTGCATTTCTCTTCCCTTACTCTTTACTTTTTTGCTTACAAGCATAATTAAATTCGTTACTTTTATTTGATTCTTCCATTTGTGAACTTAAAGAGGATAAGGAAAAAAGAATGCAAATCAATTTATAACAGTTCGACAAACAACTCTTGCCTATGTCTACTCCTAAGGCTCTTTTTAAAATTCCACTATAATTCTTCTTTCAAGACAAAAGATAACCTTTGTATAAACTTTTCTTTGCAAAGAGGAACCCTTCTTACATTTTCTTACAATGTGAAGAGGAGCCTCAATCCCATTTGAATCACTCCCAAGAATAATAGTATAATATCCCAACAAAATATTATAATTCGAAACACATCATTTTATCACATGATAATTCTAAAGAGGATCACTCATATATATGTGAGATAATGATGCTCCAATGATTGAAAAACATTTATAAATATTTGTAAAATATATCCAATTCTTCATGATGCTAAAACCACTGAAAAAAATACCTACTATAATGTTTTAAGACATTTTCCAACCATTGGAGTGAAGAACTAGCCATTACAACGACTAATTGTAGTATACTTATCGACTAGTATAGCATATTGGTTAAGTTATATGTATTAAAAGTATTAAATTCACTAATTTTTGACACACTAGTTAACTGGTAAGCATATTGGTCAACTAATATAGCACATTAATCAGCCAATACATCACGCAATGTTACAAGAAACTCACAATATATCCAATGTAACAACTTTAACCTATATTGTTTAGGTCAATCAATCACCCTAAAAACATTATTTTAACAATTTTAAATGCTCAAACTCAATTTTTTAATGCAATTATGATTTAAAAACATTCCAAAATATTGCCTAAACTTTGTTTAAAAGATTAAGAAGTTTTCACATTAAAACCAAAAGCTTAAATGCTTCTTAATGAATGGAAAGACTTATGTAATGAAGTGAATTGAAATATTTATGCATGGCGTGTAACACCCCCTACTAGGGGTTAGAATATTAAGGAAATTCAGTACATTTTATGCTTTGCATATTTGAATACTTGCTTATTTGTGCATAAGCATTTTGGACTCATATAATTATTGTGCATGCATTCATGACATTTTTTCGAGTAAAACGGATTGATAAATGTGATTAAAATGTGGAAAACTCATTCGGAGATTATTGGCATTATTTTGGAATTTTTGGTGAATTTTTAGAAAAATATTGAAATTTGGACCAATCCTAGTGTGACACGTGGACTGATTTAATATTGACAAGTGGCTTACATTTGTGGTGACACGTGTTAGTCTTAATTGGATGACACGTGAATTACATGCGAAGTATACACGTGTTTTAGGAAAGGAAGTTCTGCAGCTGGAGTTTGTTCTTTGTTGGCTTTGTTTTACACTGAAAAATACCAAGTTGGTTATGGTTGTGTATCTGGCTTCTTCAAAGTAAAATTTTATGCTTGATTACCCTTCATCCACCGCAGTCATTACTGGAGCTATTGTTGATTCAAATAACTGAATTCAATGATGTTTTGTTGTGTAAATGAATGCATGCATGTGAAGGTATAGCAGTAGAGTTCGGAGAATACATGTCCTAAATGACTCAGATGAGGATTTGAAATTGTGAATGTGGGAAAAATGCTAGAAATTTAAAGTTGCATTTGTGTTAATCAGATTTTGATGCTAAGTGTGAAGTTTGGATTTATACATTGTGTGTTTGTATTGATGAGTTAAGAAAATGAGTTAGAGGAATTGTTTGCAAGTATTGGAGTTATATTGAAGTGAGATTGAGTTTCTGAAAAAGTTACAGTAGAGAGAGAGAGAGTTGAAGATGGTAAAATATGTGTATGATCGGTTTTGGTGTTTTGAGTATAAAATTGAATTTGAGTTGTTTTGGGACTAACTTGAGTTGATATGGAAGTGAATAAGAGGGATAAATGTAAGGGTATAAGTTTGTGATGAGGAATTAAGGAGAAGAGAGGAAGAAGAAGATTAAACGTAGTAGAGTTCGCCGCGGCCAACTTAAAGGATTTGATTTTTGTAAAAGTACGTCATGGCTAATTCTTGAGTTCTCCGCGGCAAACTTTTAAGAAAATGTCGAAGAATTTTGCTATCTGGAAAATTCGCCGCGGCAAAGTTTCTTAACAGCTTAAACATACTTTAATATTTTAAGCATAACTTTCTCTATAGTTATTCGAATGGAGTATTTTGATTTGGAGAAAACTAAAGACATAAGGATACAAATTTTCTGAAGAGATTAAATTCTAATTCTGTCTCTAAGAATTTCATAATCTGATTGGAAGTTGAGATAAGAATTTTGATGAAGCTCCAAAACAGCCTAAAATCTTTTGAGTATAACTTTTAGTATACTAAACCAAATTGGACAAACTTAGTATCATTGGAAACCTAAGACAAAGAGGGAAAACTTTCTAGAAAGAAGTATAACCTTAATACCTCAACTTCTTGATGAGAATAATTGAGCAAGTTGGACCTGAAGGTTGAGTGTAAAATAAATTTCGATTGAGGAATTGAGTTTGGTTTCACATGAATGATAATGTGAGAAGATTAAGGATAAGAAACTTGGAATTTGTCATGAACATGCATCATACATATTCAGTATACATGAGTGTGCATAATTGAATTTATAATGGTGCACAGTAGAGATATGTGCTTGTATTAAATGTTATAGAGGAATGCATCGAGCGACCGATTTCAGATATTGTCGGGACGTTGAGGCAATAGGCAATAAGGGAGCTTTTGTAAGTAATTTTAGACGATATTTTTGTAAGTAATTTAGATGGTCAAATTTGATAGTTTTGCTTTGACTATTTTGTTTGCTACTATTTTTGATCCATTGAATGATTTGCAAAGCTGTCAGATTGATATGCTGTATTAAGCCATGATTGGCTAATTATGTTGAACATAAAATGAATTTTTTTGGTTCTAAAATTGTCAAGTCCTAGTCGTGGGTGAATAGGCATGCTTAGAAGGGTTTGCAGCTACTCCTGTTATTAACACCTCGGTGTCTCCTGTTATCAACACTTTGGTGTCTCCTGTATTGACACTTATGTGTCTCCTGATATCGAGACATATTCTCTCCTGCTGATACCAATCACGATATCTCCTGCATAAGTCCCATTACCCGCTTTTGTAAATAGATTTAACAATCATATGATTTTGTATTCTAATTTCTGTCTGACTCTAATATTAACATTATACCTTCTTTTGAGACTTAGTTCTATTTTCTATACAATCTGTCTAAGATCCAATATAATATGTCTGAATTGATGGTTCCGATAAACTGTTAATGCATGCTTCTGATATATCCTGATTGTGTATAATTAGTTATCAGTTTATGCATAGATTAGTTATTACTCACTAAGCTATATGCTTAGCATGGTGGATTTACCCCGTGTAGGTTCAAAGAGGAGAACATAAGGACTGGGACGAGTCAACTGTAATAGCCAATGGAGTCTAATTCTTGTTTTGTTAAAGTTGTAGTTTTTGGAGGTTGTTTTTGACTTGTCTTTAATATATATGACTTTGGATTTATTTGAAGGTTTGTAATAACCTTAATTTAGGCTGGTTCCGGTTTGGAACAAGTTGTATTAAGCACATTGTATTAAGATGTATGTTTGCTCTGAATTGCTTCAGCTTTGAGTTATTGAGGATGCATGATGAATGTTTAGTATGTTTTGTTTTTGTCTCGATTCTACATGTATGTATGTTATTTTTTCTGCATGGCATCCCGTATACTCCTAGGCGTATTAGGACGTCACATCTTTTTGGTATCAGAGCATGGTTTAGGCGATTCTGGTTTAGCCAGTGCTTAACTGTTACTTTTATTGAGTCTATAAGTTGTGTTTTGGCCTAATGTGATGTCCCATGTTCTATCTATAGAATTTTCGATGAAAGGATCTCACGAATCTGTTGACGAAGTTGCTGAGAGTAATCAGCCAGAGCAAACTTGTCCAGAAATACCTGGACCCTTGGGGGCTAATCGAGATGAAGCTGGGATGCTACCACCTCCTCCAGCTCAAGGAGAGTCTTTGATTAAGCTGTCTAAGGATATGATGACGTTGCTGCATCGGATGATAGCACCCAAGGCTCCAATTGATCAGCTGATGAAGTATGGGGCTGAAGAATTTACTAGGACATCTCTGGAGGAATCTGAGAGAGCTTAAAACTGGATAGAGAAGTTCAAGCGGGTGTTGGATGAGATCAGTTGTCCAGCATAGTAGATGGTGCATTATGCTATCTTTTTTCTACAGGGAGTAACTTATGAATGGTGGAAGTTTGTTCTGAAGAGTCCTCAGCTACTGGTGTCTCTGACTTGGGAATTCTTTGCCCACGAATTTAAAGTTAAGTATGTGACGGAGGCTTATAGGAAGGACAAGTGGAAGCAATTTCTGAACCTAAAGTAGAGGAGTTTGTCAGTTGCTGAGTACGACCGGGAATTTAATCGGCTCAGTAAGTATACCCCTGAATTTGTACTTACTAAAGAGTTTTGATGCCATCAGTTCTAGGAGAGATTGCATGACTCTATCAAGGAGCATCTAGCAGCATTTACTTTGTTGCAACAAGTTACTTACCATCAGTTAGTGCAAGCTGTGATGAAAATAGAACGACAAGAGACGATCAGGAAAGAAAGAAGTTAGAAAAGAGGCTCTATTAGAGGTGGCCAATCCTCAAGGAAACGAAGTCAGGAAGGTACTTCCTGTTGGGCCCCGTTTTCGAAGCCCAACGATCGGACCGTAGTTGAACACATAACCGGATTTCCAAGTTCCTTAACCTGGATCCATAAAGGAGAAATTTCTCCTTTGCATGTCATCTCAAGCCCAAAGGCGAGCC
>JANVCQ010000009.1:22407860-22449409 GCA_025531925.1 Erythroxylum plowmanianum | reverse complement strand
TTGGAATTTGTCATGAACATGCATCATACATATTCAGTATACATGAGTGTGCATAATTGAATTTATAATGGTGCACAATAGTGATATTTTCTCGTATTAAATGCTATAGAGGAACGCATCGAGAGACCGATTCTAGATATTACCGAGACGTCGAGGAAATAGGCAATAAGGGAGCTTTTGTAAGTAATTTTAGATGATATTTTTGTAAGTAATTTAGATGGTCAAATTTGATAGTTTTTCTTTGACTATTTTGTTTGCTATTATTTTTGGTTCAATGAATGATTTGCAAAGCTGTCAAATTGATATGTTGTATTTTTGGCATTAAAGCCATGATTGGCTAATTATGTTGAACATGAAATGAATTTGTTTGGTTCTAAAACGGTTAAGTCCTAGTCGTGGGTAAATAGGCATACCTAGAGGGGTCTGTAACTACTCCTGTTATTGACACCTTAGTGTCTCCTGTTATTGACACTTCGATGTCTCCTATATTGACACTTATGTGTCTCCTGATATCGAGACATAGTCTCTCCTGCTGATACCAATCATGGTATCTCCTGTATAAGTCCCGTTACCCGCTTTTGTAAATGGATTTAACAATCATATTATTTTGTATTCTGATTCCTTTCTGACTCTGATATGAACATTATACCCTCTTTTGGGACTCAGTTCTGGTTTTTGTACAATCTATCTGAGATCCAATATAATATGTCTGAATTGTTGGTTCCAAGAAACTATTAATGCATGCTTCTGATATATCCTGATTATGTATAATTAGTTGTCAGTTTATGCATAGATTAGTTATTACTCACAAATTTATATGCTTAGGACGGTGGATTTTCCCTGTGTAGGTTCAGAGAGAAGAACATAAGGACTAAGACGAGTCAACCGCAATGGCCAATGGAGTCTAAGTCTTGTTTTGTTAAAATTGTATTTTTTTGGAGGTTATTTTTAGCTTGTATTTGATGTATATGACTTTAGATTTATTTAAGGTTTGTAATAACCTTAATTTAGGCTGGTTCCTATTTGGAACAAGTTGTATTGAACACAGTGTATTATGATGTATGTTTGCTCTGGATTGCTTCAGCTTTGAGCTATTGAGGATGCATGATGAATGTTTCGTATGTTTTGGTTTTGTCTCGATTCTGCATGTATGTATGTTATTTTGTCTGCGTGGCATGCCGTATACTCCTAGGGGATATTAGGGCATCACATGGTGAGCCTTTTGAAAGATCAACGTCTTTAAATGAGATTAAAATTAATATTAAATTAAAGAATGACCCTGATAAGTCTTGATCTTTTTTTGTTCCTAGTTTGATCTTCATTTAGAAGGTTGCAAACTTCAACTTCTCTTTATTAACTACATAAGTTATCTTCTTAAGTCTATGACTTAATTTTGTTCTTATATTACTTTTCTTCAAAATAATTAAATTGTAAGCAGTAATTATGTTTTGATATCATGAAAACATCAATTGGAACATTCCTTGGTTTAACATTTAATAGTTTCCTTTGGGCTTACTAATACCCTTTAACTTTTAAAAGCTTGACGAATGATTGTTTAGAACATATTTAAGGTGATTCATATTTTTTTTTTAATGATGATTTCCTTTTTTACAATCAAACATTTTAAAACCATTTTAAACAAATTAAAGTAACCTTATGTATTCTAAACTAGAACGAGCTCTTAATCAAAAGTAATAAAAGCAATTTTGGGGCCTTCTAAGTCGAATACTTATGGTATATCATATCCATATATGAGGTAGCCACTGACGCTAAGAAGGTAGACTTAGTTTTTACACAACAACATTCTAAAAACATGTCATAATTAAGGTGATTCTCATGCTTAGTAGGATATTATATGAGATTTACTACATTTTAGTATATTAAACATACCTTTGATTGAATTGCTCATAAAGAATGCTTTTGAGCAATTTGATAAAGTTGAAGATGCATTCCAAACCTTGAAAATAGCCCTCACTTTAACACCAATCCTAAATTTGCCTAATTTCTTTAAGCCTTTTTCAATTAAGGCTTACATATGTGCTAATGGTCTAGAATTAGTGTTAACTTAAAATGGACACCTAAAAGCATTTGTAAGTAAGATTTTAGCAACTAAACATGTATTTCTATTTTCTTATGTGAAGGAATTCCTTATTATTATCATAACTGTCATGTAATTAAATCAATATTTAAGTGGGAAGGCTTTCGTCATCAATGTTGATCATAATATCTTGCAGTTCCTATTTGAGTAGAGAATTGATATTCCCTTCCAATAGATTTGGCCTCCAAAGTTACCAAACTATAACTTTGAAATAAAGTATCAACAAGGGAAATAAAGCTTAGTTGCAAATGTTCTCTATAAAATCTCTAACGTCAAGCTTTGTGCCTTTGTATTATCACAAGTTCAAATAGAACTCTTGGAAGAAATCAAGGGTAGTTGGGATATAGACTACTTTATTCAAGACATGATAAGTAAGCTATTTGAAGGCAACTTAGCATCAGATTTATAACAATGGACTGAGAGCATTCAAAGGTGGAATAGTAATTGATTATGATAATGCATGAGAGTTCTGTTGAGCGTCAATCTAAAGTAACATGGACATCCAAGAAATTGCAATGTCTATTTCATTAGAAAGGGAAATAGAAAGATGTTATAAATTTCATTACGAATTGCTAAGCTTGTCAATATAAATATATATGAAACATCACTAAAGAAGGACTACTATAACCCTTATCAATTCTAATGGGTTATGGACATATATTCGTATGGACGTTATTAAGTGTTTACCAACTTCCAACTATTGTTTAGTTATACTGTGATAATTGACAAGTTCAGTAGATATGCCCATTTCTTGGCCTTAAAGCATCCATGTACAGCTAAAAGAGTGGCCAATATCTTCTTGTTTAACATGTTCAAATTGTATGAAATGCAAAACTATTACAAGTAACATAGATCTAGTCTTCTTGAATTAGTTTTGGTAAGAATTTTATAGATTGCAGGAGGTAAGATTGCAATTCTCTTTAGTTTATTACTTTTAAATGGAAAGTTAAACAGAAGTTATTAATAGGTCCCTTAATAAACAGAAGTTCTCAATAGGACCCTTGACATATATGAGGTGTATAACAGGGGACCATCCCGATAGATGATTTTAATGGTGTACAACAAGTGGTTTCAATAGCTTCCTTTTGTTAAATGGTGGTGCAATACTACCTTCAAAGCCTTGTATGGTTATCCCTAACTTGTCCATATACGCGACTCTACACACTACAAGAAAAAGGAGATGTACCGACGGAACTTACTGACGGAAAGTGTAAACAAACCGTCAGTAATTAAATTTAGCGAAGGTATTTAACGACGGCTAAATGCGTCGTTAAATTGATTGTCGGTAAATTTACTGAAGGATAATTATTTCTGTCAGAACATTTTCTGACGGAAACAACTTTCTGTCGGTATATATACCAATGGAAAATTTATTACCGTCGGTATATATACAGACGGTTATGTCAATTCATCGGTGAATTAATAGTAACAATGTGAATATTTTCCAATGGTTTATAACCAACCGTTGGTAAATATGACTCAGTTTACTGACAGATTTTAAAAATCCATTGGTAAATATCGATCAACATTATCGACGAAAAATAAAATTCTGTCAGTAAGATCCATAACTAATTTGCAGCGAGTTATCATAAACCGTTGGTAATGATTCTACCATTAAAATATTAAATCCTCTTTTTTAAAATCCCGAAATTAAATTTTATTAATAGCTATAAATTATCTGTGCATTATTTTGTTGATTTGTTTATATAATTAATTTGTTTAAACATAAATTTAATTGATCATATAAAGTTAAAATTTCTTCATTCATAATAAAAACATTAACTTGTACATAAATTCAAATCAAATGACTACAACAATTCTATCTCCATCCCTCCCCTTCAACTACTACACATCATTTTGAATCTTAGTCATGTGCTCTATATATTGTTGCAACTGACTTGTCAATGTCTGCACTGTGCTCTCAAGATGACCGATACATTCCATTGTCGACCGTGTAGTTGATACTACTGTACTAGACGTAAATGAGTGCAAATAACATTTGTTCACAAATGACCCTAGCCCAAAGATCCTTCCACGACTGTCCCTATTACCCACTGCATCAAAATATGTCTGACTCTCATTAACATTTTGTTTTTCCTGCGATTGTCGCTGAATTGTTTCTTTTATTTGGTCTTATGACGAGGCAATGCTTATATTAGTAAGTGATAATTATTGAGAATGAATATTAAAGCATAAATTTGACATACATTCAGTTCTCCACATCGGCTGTTGAAGAATGTCACACCATCATGCTTCTTAGTATGAGTATGCAAAAATAACTGACAGGGTGTAGGCCTTATACCTGTAGACTTTTCTTGCATAACAATAAAATGTTCTAAACTAAAGTACAATTTATAAAAATTTCGGCAGATTCTCCTATATTTTTATGATATTACCCCTGTTGAACAAAGAAAATAACTCAACACATCCATATATGGCACCAGACATTTATACTATGATCATTATCCGTACTACACATATTTTCATCACAACATTCACACATCAATTTAAATTGAAATATAGAAAAGTAAAAAATGAGAATATAAATGTAATATTTAGATACTTACAAGTCTTTCTGCATGCTCATTGTGGGTAATTGATCCTACCGTATGAATGGGAAAACTGTTTCCTTATGGGTCTCCACGTTTGTTGGTTGAGTTACGCCCTGAGATGAACATTGTCTCGGGTGATGTCCAGTGCTCCTGCCAAAGACTCCATATGCACTCAGAAATATAAGGTGGTCAGCCTTGTGTATCACACCAATAAAGTCGTGATAACGTGTATGAGCTTGGGACTCCCATACACGATGTATGACCCCGTCGATACCTGAATTCCAATAAAAATGTTTCTAAAATTAAAAGGAATAAAGTCGATAACTTATAATCGATTAATATTTATGTTATTAATGGAAAAAAATAAATGAAAAAAATATTATTTGCATATTGTACCTTAAACTCCTGAAAGTAAAATGCTTTTGTGGCCTCAGAGATCTTCTTTTATACATAACCCTCAGGATCAATCATCCCCTTAAATGTAGATGTCGTATGTCTGGAACATGGTTCAGACGAAGTCAACCTAATATAAGAACAAATAATTTTATACCATTTACAAAACTTTAAACCTATAACTTAATTATAAACATATATAGTATTTCATGTGATTTCACTTATAGCTTATTGACAAGTTTTATAAACTTCTTCCATCAGGTCCCTCAGCTCCAGGTTGGCAGTCATCTCCTTCATTCGCTATAGGGGTAGTGGATGATGTATGAGCAGTGGATTGTGAAGCATTAGTAATTGGAGTTGATGCTTCATCTGCAAGTGTAGGCCTTGGAGGTGGGGGTGGTGATTCAGTTGTAGCTGGAGACTATGATGGGCCACCCTCACAGTAAGTCCCTCTGAACATGCCTCTCAGCCTGGGCCGCATGAAATCATGTTGTCTCTTTAGTCCCATATTTTTACTTGATATTCTTTGTTTATTGAATTTTGTAGAAATATAAGAATTTGAATTTGAATCTTATTTTACACAATATATGTAAAAGAAAATAAGACAATTTGTTGAATATCATATTGAAGTACAAACTTTTAATTCGAATATGAGAATAATTGTTACAATTATAGAACAATAATATAACTAGTTTAAAGTAGAGTCTAGTGTATTGCAGAGATACATGACAATGATATAATTATTTTGTTAGATTCCAAGTGACATGAGAGTCAATAAAGGTAAATGAGTAACCAATGGCTAGATTCCCGAAAAGGTTCCTTGCATGTTCAAATGCACCAATGGAAATAGTGAAAGTTCTTCCCTCAAGTGTTTAGTTTTGAACACCTTTTTCCGCTATTGCTAAACTTGTAGATAAAACATTTCATTAGGAAACGATTTACCTACAACACATTAGGAATGAACTTACATATTGTCATATTACATACTCGTTAAACGAACCTATCTTGAAAACTTATACGTATGTAAATTTCCATACGAGCTTTGTTGTGGAATTGCCAACTTTTTCAAAACAGCTAATTTCCCTAATCCTTCATCAACCATTGTTTCATTGCTCCCACCTCCTTCAGCATACATGTCATCTTTGAGATTCAAGCAAGCTTAAAACAACATATAGTATATACCATCAAATGTGAATATATATATAACAGCTTCATAAAGAGAAATAAGATGTACATAATAAGGAAAGTGACATTGTTCAGATGATATTATACACTTTGAAGCAGAAGATCGATCATGGAAGGCAAACGATCATTACTTAAGAAGTGGAGATTGTTGTTGCATCCTTTGTTCCTTCGGTAAGGACAATTTTTCCACATTCCTCCCAATGGAATGAATTACTACCATCCGAAACCAAATGCCATGTCAACATTCCTTGATTAAGAATTCTAATTAAATATTTGACAGAATATATTGAAAAGTTTGAAATGATCTTCTTTGTTGAATAAATTATTCAACTACATACACAAATTAATTGCTATCATAACTTAATTGTAAATTACAATCATCTTCATTTTCTGAAGAATAAGAATCAAAATCCAGTTCCTCTTCAAATCTTTGACCCTTGTCCTCCTCTCTAAATGAAATTTCAAAATATTCGTTAGATGGATCATTCAAAGGTTCATTATCATCATATGTGACCTATGCATTTATAAAATAAGCATCTTCCTGAAATGCTTCACTTTCAATTCTCTTTTTTTTCTCCTTTTCCATGTGATTCAAAAACACTTATAGGTTTAACTTTGAAAACCACTAACCAATCTGACTTATCACGTTATAAGCTGGGAAAAGGGACATAACACACCTATTTCGCTTGCATAGCCAACAGGAAAGGTTCAAATTGTCTCAATCTTCTGTGGTTGTTGATTTCAACAAGATTGTATCGGCTATGCACTTTTGTTCCAACATTTGGAGTCAAGTCAAACCAGTCACAATTAAATATCACAGCTTGTTTGATTGGCAATGTAGGGTACTCAACTTCAAGTATCTCAATGATTTTACTATAATAGTCCATCAATTCTCCCTGTATGGAAACTCCAATATTTATTGTTACCATGTTATGGCCATGATATTCTGTATGATATTTGTATCCATTAATGAAATACACCGGATACGATGTAACAGTTCACAGAAGTCCCTTAGCAAGATTACAAATGAACTTATTCTCTATTGGATTTTCTAAGGCCTATATAAAAATAAATTATGATATCAATGAGTATAATGTTGTTTCAACACTTAAATCTTATAATTCAATTATGAGAATATTTGTAAATGGAAAATTACATATCTCTCGAACCATCATACAAAGTGTCTTCCAACCTCATTATTTACTTCATCTAGTGTGCTGTCTGGCATGATCTTGCGTAAGAATGTCTCGTATAATCTAATAACATTATTATGTATTTTAGTTATGAACAAGACAAATTTTGAAAACTGATATAATAATTTATTGCTTACTACATGAAAGGTTGAACCTCTTGACAGTTCAATAAAATGTAACCATGAGCAGCGTCAGCTTCTTGCTCTGTTAACATTTTTCTTGTTGCACATCCATATGCTCACCTAAGATATGTGAAAATGGATAAGTTACTATCAGCATCACTTGTTCCTCCCCAATTGTCATTATGAGGAACTTTTCTTTCCCTTGTGTGAACATGTGGCTCAAAATAATGTCTACAAAATGTACTAGCTTCCTCCACTAAATAAGCATTACATATGAAACCTTCAACTCTAGCCTTGTTTTTTACATTTTTCTTTAAGCAATGCAAATACTTATATATGAAAATATGGTTATTACAATTTAATAGTTAAAATATGTTATTAATTTAATTACAATAATTTGAATTTGAATTACCTCTCAAACGGATATTAAACTAGACCAGCTAGTTTTGCCTTGTGTGTTAAATGCACAGGCAAATACTCCATATAACCAAAGAAGCTTGAAAGAAGAATTGCTTCTAACTTGCACAAAATTATTGGAATCTCCCTTTCTAGAATTTCCATTTCAGTGAACTTGATTTTGGATGATGTTAAACTTTTGAAAAACAAATTTATTTCTATTATCACTTCCCAAACCTTATTTGGTAACAACTCTCGAAATGCGATTGGAATTAGCCTTCGCATAAATATGTGACAATCATGACTTGTCAAGCTAAATAATTTGTACTTCCTCATGCCCACACCTCTTGCCAAGTTTGAAACATAAACATTAGGAAACTTTAGACCTTTCAATCATTCACACAATATATCCCTTTGTTTTTTGTCTAGAGTGTAACATGTTTTCGGATATTTACCAATGTGAAGATTTTTATGTAATTCATTCCTTCTACAAAAAAGTTACAAATCAGCTCGTGATTTTGCATTGTCTTTTATCCTCCCTTCAATGTTCATGATGGTATTGAACATATTGTCAAAAAAAATTTCAATATGCATCACATCTAAAATATGATGTATCAAATCTGTTTTCCAATATGGCAAATCCCAGAAGATGCTTCGTTTTCTCCAACCAAAGTTTTTACTGATGCTTGTATTAACTTGATCAACTTCAAATTCTGTAACATTTAGCAAGTCCAATTCATCAACCTCCCACAAAATCTCTTCACCAGCTTTGTAAGGGAGAGGAGGTGTTTTTACCATCTTATTCTTAATGAAATTTTGTTTATTGCATCTAAATGAATGATTTAGAGGAAGAAATTTCCTATGATTGTCAAACCAACACACTTAGCTCCCGTTTGGAAGACAAAAGGCATCAGAATCGTTGTCACAATAAGGACAAGCCAGTTTTCCTATTGTGCTCCATCCATACAACATGACATATGTCGGAAAATCACTAATGGTCCACATCAATGCCGCTCTTAACACAAAATTATGTTTCAAAGACATATCATATGTCTTAACATAATATTCCCAAAGATGTTGCAATTCAGATATCAATGGTTGTAAGAAAACATCAATTTTATGCTACGGATTTGAAGGGCCTGGCACAATCACTGTCAAAAACATATATGCGTCCTTCATACACATCTATGGAGGTAAATTATAAGAGTTATTAAGATTGGTTATGACGAATATTGCTAGCCGGATTGACCAAAAGGTTGGAATCCATTCATCGACAATCCTAAATTTACATTTTGACTTTCTGCTACAAACTCAAGATGGGTGTCGTTGAAATGTTTCCATGTTAATGCATCTGAAGGATGACTCATTATTCCATCTTCCTGTTCGTGTTCATTATGCCATCTCATGTATAATGCAGTAACATCATAAGCATATAGTCTTTGAAGTCTCGGAGTTAGCAGAAAATAATACATCCACTTCTAGGGTACTAATTTCTGTTTCATTGAATGCTTTCTAGGCTTGAACCTTAGGTGACCACAAAATTTGCACCATTGTAATTCAACTTCATCTCTCCAATACAACGTACATCCCTTGCAACAATCAATCTTTTTAACAAGTAAACCAAGACCCCTAATAAGTTTCTTCATATTGTAAAAACTATCAACCATTATATGATCAGGAGGCAATGATTCATTATACCACTCAAGAATTTTATCAAAACTATAGTCTGAAACATGCCCTTCATACTTTATGTTCAATATTCGCACAATCGAAGACAATTGAGTCATTGTCTCATAATTTGGCCATAACTCTTGGTCTGCTGACTGTAGTAAGTCTTAAAACTGTTTTACTTATGGGTTAGGTTCTTCTTCAACATTTGTCATATTTTCCTGAAAGGTATTACCGCTTGCATCATAAACCATTTGCATGTACAGATTTTTAGTCCCATCCATATAATTTTTTTCTAAATTTAATCCCCCTTAAAACTTATTGAAGTTGACAGACGATTCAACTTGATTATCCCTTAAACTGCTACAAATGCCAGGTTCCCTATGTTGTGTCCACTCAAAATATTTGGGGACAAACTTTTTTCTCAGCAAATTCCCATTAACTTCATTAATAGGGAGGAAACATTTGTGTTTGCACTTTTTACATGGATATTTGATCTTCAGCCCATCCATATATGCAGGTTGAGAACATGAATAATGAATAAAAGCTTCAACTTTGACAATAAATTCAGGATTAATGTAACCATCAGATGTTAATCGTCTATATATCCAAGATCTATCAACATAAGTTAATTTAAAATAATGATTCCATAGTTAGTATCCTTCGTGTTCGCCAAAGTTTACAGAACATCTAAGATAAGATTTGTGATTCAGGATAACAAGTTTTGGTTGTAACTCCTAAACTCCTCGTATTTTTCACTGATAAGCCTCACAGGAGCAATCATCACGGGTTATAGGTTAAAGTTTATGGGTTCAAATCTAAAAACTGAACCTATATTGAAGATCGAACATATATGTTTATAATAATATATGTTAGAAGATCTTTTCAATCACTAAAAGTCCTATATTAAATATTTACTACTGCCAAATATAATAAGTATTCGTCAAAATATGAATACTTATTTTAATAAATTGTTTAAACATATAGCTAGTTTTCAAAAGATGCATGTGAAAATTTGCACATGATAAGTAAAGAGAAGCTAATCACGATGGAATAAGAATCAATGAAATAACAGATTGAAAATTTAAGGTAATTGGAACTATAATATAAGTCAAACTCATCTTATATTAATTAAATGATAAACTGAAGTTCATACTACAAACAAATACCCAAATTAAACTAAGTTCAAAAAAACGTTGTAACCAACACCCAGAAGGATCTTCCTGAAGTACGTGAATGAAGATGATGATGAGGAGCTAGAATGAAAAATATAGAAACTGATACAAATGTCATTAAAATGTGTGAAAATTAAATTTTGACATTATCACACCATATACGAAAATGAATGTCATTTGAATATCTGCTAAAGTTTCTCTTCAAACTCGCTCGAAATGAAAATACTGCAAGCAAATTAGTTCCTAAAACCAAGAAAAATTCTTTCATAGGTTAAAAAGCGGGAAATATAACATATCAATTGCCATGAAATATTATAATCAATCAAGGTCATTAACTATACTATATTAATTCAATCATTAATTAATACTAAGGAGCTCTTATTTTAAATTAAAAACAGTGATGTCACATTTTACGAGGACCCTATTGACAATTTGACAAAGTTTTCTTTATAAAATGGACATCCTCTTTTTGGAAGAAGGGTCAATCTAGCAAAAAAAAAATACACTTCTATATCGACCAATAATCACAACTCAAATTTTGTTCTCCAAACTATATGTCTATTCTCAATTCAGTCCACATTTACAGCGCAAAATCTATAATTATCTAATTCACAATTTAAGTATACCAATTTGTAACCCATACACTCTCAATTATAGTCAATACATCAAGATATTCTCAATTCTAATCAATAATAAAATACTTTTATTTTATTTTATCCTTATTCTTAAATATTTAAACTAATTAAATTGTTTTACCTAACAAAATCCATAATCCTAATTTCACAATCACCGTCTCTATGTTTATACAATTTTTCTAGACTTTATGTCTTTAAAAGGTTATTTTAATTTATGGATATAAAGAAATAGAAGATTACTATATTGATTAATCAAGTACAATTAGCCAAGATTTTTTTGTTATATCTTGTATTTAGAGAAACTCTTGTTTTAGGTTCTTTAATAACTTATGATCTTATCTACTTTTGCAAACGGTGATCAAATCCTAAGATTTTATCACCCTCATTCCTATCTTTGTTGTTAGTTTGGCAATTTATACCATTCTTCCTTTTGTTTACTTTGAATATGTTCTTCAATCAAATTTCTCGATAAAGTTATCCTTATTCCTACTTATATTATTATGGAATCCCACTCATCATAATGACGATGGTTGTATCATTATAAGTCTTTATATTAGTTTTTATTTTAGGAATAATTAATTTGATATAAATGGACTCACTTATGAGAGATTTGTTGAAAATAAAAGTAGATCTACTTCAAATAAGAGAATGTAGACTATGATTTTATGGTTTTGTATTGATTTGGATTTCCTTTGATAAACTAAGTTTGTTAAACCACAAAGTTTTGATGATAACCAAAGACTAAAGTGTCAATAAAGTTGTTCAAGTGATGATAGGTAATCTTAAAGAGCAATATATTGCAAGATA
The DNA here is from genome assembly GCA_025531925.1 of Erythroxylum plowmanianum. Classification (NCBI taxonomy): domain Eukaryota; kingdom Viridiplantae; phylum Streptophyta; class Magnoliopsida; order Malpighiales; family Erythroxylaceae; genus Erythroxylum; species Erythroxylum plowmanianum. The sequence goes on along the minus strand of JANVCQ010000009.1, from coordinate 22,437,185 downwards.
ACTTATAAAAAGCTTTATAATTAATGTTTAAAGCTTTTAGTAGATGAACAAGCTTTGACTAGAGTTAGAATATTTGTTTAGAGATGTTTAAGAGGTGATTTAAGGCTTGGATAAGTTACTTAACGTGTATCAAGTTTTGTTTAAAGGATTTATATTAAGCTAAGAAGTTACCAAGTTGTTAACAGTATAAAAGGAAGCATAAAATTAAGGATCTAAAATGCTCTTTGGTGAGCATTATCTTCGATTGACATAATAGTGCACACTAAAAATTGTACTTATAAGAATCAAGCCTAAATAATCATAGAGCTTGGTAGTGACTAGAAGGTTAAAAAATTCTATAAAAAAGGTTTCAAAGCCAAACACAATATCTCTGGATATTTACAATTGATTTATGTTTAGATTGAAAAGATGATAACCCTTAGATTAAATATAGTTGATGAAAATGAATTTTTTCCTTCCATTTCAAACTTCTCTTTATTTTGAGAAGTATTTAGAGTGTAGGCAAAGCAATCAAAATTTTTTAATTGATCTATCACTGATTTGCGAATCTAGGCTTCAAAAGAGGTTTTACTGCGACTGCTTTACACATAAATGATTAAGAATATGAATAGCTTTGGCTCATAAGAAATTAGGAAGGTTTTTACCTTGAAACATTCTTTTGCCATTTCAACAATTTTTGTATTCTTGCACTCAGCTACTTCATTTTGTTGAGGTGTGTTATGCATAAATAGTTGACTTCGAATTTCATTTTCTTGTAATATTTTATGAATGGCTTGTAAATATATTCACTACCATGATCTAATTTAGGTGTCTTTAAATAATCTTCACTTTGTCTCTCTATATTAAAAACAAACTATGTAATCACTTTGTCTCTCTATATTAAAAACAAACTATGTAAAGTAGGAAAGCATTTGAAGTTTTCTTTAGAAAATACAAACACATTATTCTTGTATAATCATCAACAAAAAGGATACAATATCTTTTGCCACTAAGAGACAAGATCTATGATAAGCCCTGAATATTAGTTTGTATAAGTTCTAATGGAGTGTGTGCCTTGCATAAAGATATGAAAAATGAAAGGTGATCTATTTTATCATAAGTGAAACCTTCAAAAACTTTGTCAAATTTTAAGTAGACCAATTGCCATATTCTTCCTTCTTAAAAGTTGTAACCCTTAATAGTTATGATGTCCATACTGCAAATCCTATAGGATAGATTTATTAACTTATTTACTCTTTTTAAAACTAAATTATGATTTTTCTTTAAGGAGATTGGTAAAATATTGTTGAAGTAGTTTTACTTTTGTAATAATTTAATTATTTTTCTTATCAATGATAGTACATAGATCATCGTCAAATATTAGTTTATAAGCCTTCCTTTTCAGGTATCCAATGTTTAACAAATTTTTTACAATGCTGATAATATATAAAACAATATATATGATCTTCTTACCACCATATTTAAACTAGATCATAATGACACTTTTTTCTTCAATATTTATGATTTTGCTATGACCAATGTCAACTTGAGGGAAAAAAACTTCATTAAGTTCTTAAAATGCTCGTCAATATTCTATGATGTGTTTGCTACAACCAATTTGAACATATCAAACATCTGAGTTTTGTTGAGTAATACTAATATAGGGGGAAAAACATCATTTTTCTTTAACCAAAATGGTTTTGTTTGATCCTTCGAACTCTTTCTATAAAACATCCCATGCCTTTTTTCCTTCTTCATTTAAAACATTTTAGGATGAATTGGCTTGCACACACCTTTTTGGATCATTTAAAGTTTTTGTAAGGCATCCTCAAAACTAACAATAAAATACTACAAATGGTTCTTCTAAATCAATTTGCAATGTTGAACCTTATAATTTGTTTTTAATTAGAGAATTGATAAGAAAAGCTTTTAAGATTGAATTTATTATTAGAGAACTTATAGGAATAGTTGTTGACATTAATTAAGTTTTATTATATGTGAAAGCACAAATGATATCCAATTTTTATAAATGAAGTTTTCTCACACCGAAAATAAGTACAAGAACAAAAAAGATATTTACGAAAAAACAATGGATATTAAACATTGTATGTTTTGTCAAATACTTGGTATGCATAAACCTCTTCATCCTTAATTCAAAACAAATTCTCAATCTTTTTCTATTATTCTCCAACAAATACACTGTCCATCATTAACAGTCAGTAATTAAAAATCAAAACCAAACACAAGCTCCACATGAACCAAAAATATCAACCACGGATTGTTAATCATTGGAGAAATGAGAGGAAGGAGAAGAGGACAATACCTTTGGTTAAGCCCGCCGGAGAAGACGATGTCGGAGACGAAGGAGCTCCACGGCCACAACACAGCTCCAGACGAAGGTGATGGAAGCAGACGGAGGAGGAAGACGATGCAGGCATGGGGTGGAGGGGGGTAGGGTTGTGGATCATTTAAAACATAACCAAAATGATGTCGTTCATTTGGTTTAAATCTAAACGACGTCATTTTCGTTAATTTGTAAACGAGTTATAAACATTTAAACCTGAACCAAAATGGCATGGTTTGGTTTAATCTCAAACAACATCGTTTTGTTCAAAAAGTGAAGAGACTCTTAAGTTAATCAAAACGACGTCATTTTGGGAAAATCAAACGACGTCGCTTTTGTAGAGTTGAAATTCGACGATTGACAAAGATATTTACCAACGGAATTTAGCGACGGAAATTTGTACTACTGTTAAAGTAAAATTTTCAAATAACATTAATGACGCAATTACCGACGGTTTATTTTCGGTCCGTAAAATTCTGTCTTTATTTTGTTATTTTCTTGTAGTGACAAGAGATTCCAAACTAATGGTAATTGATAATAAATTACGTGACTAAGAAGCAGCAATCTTGGTGATCAAGTTTCATTTACAAAGGCCACAAAGGAGAATGCAACAACAAGCAAACAAGAAGAGGGTTGACAAGAAATTCATATTAAAGAATTAATTAGTGTTTATCAAATTTCAACCTTATTGCCGAGGAATAGTGGCTAAGAGACTTAATCCTAAGTTGGCTCCTAGGTTCCCATTCCATGGACCAATCAAAATAGTAGACAAGGTTAGTTAAGCATTGAAATTTCTTCTTGAAACGCTTATACACAGTCTTTTTCATGTATCTATCTAGCTATAGAGACATATCTTTGCAACTACTTAGTTACCCCCAACACTGCCCTTGGAACTCGTCACAGGACAGAAAACAATGGTGACTATTTTAGAGAGGCAAACAGTCATCAGATGCAACACGCTGGTTAGGATTAAGAAAACAAATTCTATTCTATATTCACATACTAGAAATTAGATGACCCAGCCTGTTCTATATTCACATGCTATCTTGTAACTGATAGCAATGAGTTTATTAATTAATATAAGACAACTGACAACTCATAATTGACAAGTACGGAACAAATCAATATTCCTTCCCTACAAAAATAAAGACTCTCTCTGCTTCTAAGTCATCCAAATCCCATTGTTGTAGATTCTTCTTGTCGTGTGTATCGGTGACGGGTGGGATGAATTTTCGTTGGGCAAAGGAGACATCTAAATAGCTTTGTTACCTATTAGTTTACTCATTTCCTTTGACGTTTGACTTCCTTGTTTCTTTATAAGTTAAAACACAAGGAAACGACCCCAAGTATAAGTGAGTTGGTAAAGAATTCTTTTGATTTAAGTGAGGTTATAAGTTTGAATCTTTTTTATATATGCAGTCGTTTAAAATTTAGAATTAAAATTTTACCTTCCATAAAAGACCTACCTAACTTAAACAAGAATTAATCTAAATATAAAAGACCGAAAAGTATCTTTCTATAGTTAAAACTTACATAAAATATTTCGTAGGCAAAAAAAAAGAAGAAGGAAACGGAAGGTTTATCTTTAGGCCATGGCGTCAATAGGCCACAGGCACGCCTAAGGGCAGTATACATGCATCGGTCTCTGTGACATCGTTTCTCCTTGTAGTGTTTGGATTGGGAAATATATGCTGCATCGATTCACAACCTATGGGCAGTTTTCACCTCGTGATCTGGATCGTACATTTTGGAGATAATGTACACAAAATATTGTGTGGATAAGATGGAGTTCCTAGCCTTTGTTTCTGGAATTACTAAAAAGTTATGAGTAGCAGATGATTAAAGCCAAGAGCTATTAGTTTTGCGGCTATTAGTATTCTTTTCATCTATTTTGTAGGAAAAAAAATCCTTATTAATTATTATAAATAAATCTTGATTTTTTGCCCTATTATTATTTTTAGTTTTATTTTTGTTATTTTATGTATCATTTTTTTTATTTTTATTCAGAATTATTACGTTTTATATTTTAGCTAAATGTTTATTCTTGTTGCCAAGTTTTCCCTTCTCATTACAAAGGCCAACTTAAACTTTAAAAATTATAAAAATGGGTCAAATAGACAGAGACTTTAAACACAATTAGTTATCTGCTAAATTTGAATCGATAACCCCCACTTATCAACCATCTAGAAGTTAGAACCCACCCATTTTAGGGCTTCTGCTTCTCCTTTGTTCACCGAAGCTATGGTGGACAAGAACTTGGATTCCGATCTCCCGGTCCAGAACATCCCAGAAGAAACTTCTCTCTTCGATAGAGGAGCAGAAGTTGAAGTACGAAACGAGGAAGATGGGTTCGGCGGCGCTTGGTTTCCGGCCACCATTGTTGAATTCCCACCGCCAAATTCCTCTTCAAAAAAGAGGAAAAATGCTCTCGTACAGTACAAGTCTTTGGTCGCTGACCACGAGTCTAGTCCTTTGGCTGAGCGTGTTGATCCCAACCTCATTAGGCCTTCACCTCCTAAAGAGGCAGAGAGTAGGTTGCGAGTGTTCGAGGAAAACGACTCCGTCGATGCGTGCTATAGAGATGGGTGGAGGAATGGGACTGTTTGCAAGGTTTTGGAAGGGTCAAGATACAGACTCTACTTTGATAAACCTCCCGACGTGGTCGAATTTGATGGAAAAGATGTAAGGGTTCACTTGGATTGGGTTAATGGTAAATGGGTTCGACCTCAGAAGCAGGTATTGTATTTGATGAGCATATCTTTACTTTTAATTCGATGAATTTATTTAAGCGCTGGTTCTTCTGCGAGCATGTAAGTAACTTAGTTTTTTGATTGGATAAATTTAAAGCGATCGACAGGTTCCCTTTTTAACTCGGGAACATCAGTGGAAGTGCATCTTGCCAAAGAAAATGCAATGGATGCATGGTACCCTGCACTTGTCATTAAAGAAAATGAGAATGATACTTTCTTAGTTAAGTATCAGGACTCGATGTGCAATGATGAGCTTGGGAAGGAAAGAGTTATTGTAGATTCTGTCCATATTCGACCTGCTCCTCCTCATCATGCTGACAGAAATTACAAATTGCTGGACAAGGTGGAATTTCAGTATGGTTCTTGTTGGCGGACTGGAGCAATAACAGAAGTTCTTAGTGAGAGGAGGTACCGAGTCTGCTCAAGCCAAGGAAAGGAGGAGAGGGAGTTGAACCAATCAGAAATAAGACCTCATCTTGAATGGATTGATGGCAAATGGATATGGAAGGTATAGTTTGTTGTCATATTTTATTTTCTTTGGGTGTGATCTATCAATTTTTGCTAATTTTAATTTTTTATTAGTAGAAAAGATAATGGAAGTAGTTAATGATCTTATACTTAAGTTATCGTTTTCAAAAATTAAAGGAAAAAAAAGCTCGTGTGCTTGATTGGAAAATTTGTGTTCACATTTATGTGAGTTCAAGCCAAGAAACCATATACAAGGTTTCTGTTTTGTCTCTCAGCAGTTCTGTTTGAAGGTTTTTGTTGCAGGAGGCCATGAATGTTTCTAATCAAGGACTATCTGGTTTTGCCCACAAGGGCAGTGATAACGTGGAGAATGATGCACAACTTGAAGCTGAGTATGTTATTAAGTATACAATACCTTGTTCTACAGTCATAAAATATCCGAAGGAACATTCTGCTGATTTGTCTGAAAATTTACCTTCTGATGCCTTTTCAAACAACAATATAAAGCTAGAAGCATTTAATGGCAATAGTAAAGTTCAACGCAAACCCAAAATGTTGACCGTCGATGTTGTAGGGGCCCCATTTACACAATTGAAAACAGTGCCTGTTAAAAACTCCTCTAAACAAGAACTTTCTGAGTTGTCCATACAGACTACAGGAGGTAAAAGATCCAAATATTCAAGAAAACGTGTGGTTTCTGAGCATACTTCTATTAATACCGAGAGTCCTTTAGCTGGAAAGAAAGCTGTGAGTTGAATTTCCCGTCTTCAATTCTTCAGTTTGTGCATGTTCGTTATTACAGATAGAAGCTTTGTAACCCCTAGTGTTATGAAATTCTGTCCTCTGTTAAGTGATTCATTCAGCAAACATTAGTGTAAGCATGTTTTGCCATACTATGACAATTGACCTGTGATTCATATCTATATCAAAGGATTTCACTGACCTTTTATAAGTCAATAGGACCAATTTGTATGAATATGGCTAGTGTCTCAAGTGTATCCTGTGTGAGATGAGTGAGACCTGCCTCTTTCTAATCATAAAATGCTGTTAATTACACATGATTGCACAATTGTAAACTGATTAACAAGGACTGGTAGTTGTGCTGGGTTAGTTTTAAGTTTTGTGCGAGGCAATTGATAGAACAAACTTTAACATATATACATCAGGTTGCATTTTTCAGTTCTTTTGCTTTTTTTCTTTTCATGACACAGTGGTCCTAATGGGAACAATTCCTTTATTATTTTTATCTTTCTTAATTTCTTATCGAGTTTCTAATAGAAAGTTAATGAATAGGATTGCCAGAAGGTGATCCTTGTGACAAGGAAGGGCAGAACTATTAAGTTACCTAACAGAGGCCCACCTGAATCGGCAGCAGGTGTTATATACTATATGCATCTTGTTGTTCACTTTGTATATTTCACTGGCCTATAACACTGTGTGAAAATAAATGGAAAACTTTGTGGAATTATCTTCAGTTAAGCTGAGAAATGCAGCTCAAGATGTTAATAAGGATGAGGACAAAGTAAGAGAAGAAGAAACCCCTTTTATTAAAGGGCTTCAAGCTAACATAATGGAGGAATCTCATTGTCAAACTCCAGGTGAGAAAAGTTGGAAGAGCAGCACACATTATGCTGGAGAAGACAAGATCAAGGTAAGTACTTTATTGTGGTTGTCTGTATCCTTGAAAGCTAGGTTGTTAGGAAAATTTAATGCTGGTACAGTGTCTAGGTAGGCTGTCAAAATATCATGACAGTGTCAAGCATTTCCTGGTCAATATATTCAGAAATTATATTTTCTTCATCTTTTCTCAATCAGTTCAATAACTTGTTACTTGCTTACTATGTGGTTTTTGTGATGCAGGACCTTGATCAGCAGACGGTTGGCAGGAACAGTAAAAAGAGAAAGCGGGGAAGGCCACGCAAGTTGGTAGCTGCAATCCCAAAGGAAGCAGAGACCGGTATATGACTATTCTACAATCAATTGATGGACTTAATATTCTATTTAAATTTCTGCATGTGTCCATATTATTGTATGTAAGAATTATCAGGGAAGTAGAGAAGTTGGTAATGAAATCATTGTCATAGATCATACAAATAATTAAGTTGAATTACCAACACAAATATGGATGAGGGTCACGGGTGTGGTGGTCTTAAAATCTGGAAAATTGCTTCCAGCCTTGCTGGAGGAACAGTTAAAACTTCTAAGGAAGTGTAGATGAAAGGAAATAAGCAAACTTATCTTATTTGCTTTCTTGTAAATGGGGTTTTTTGGTGCATGGATACTTGAACAACCTTTTAGCTTGTATATGCTTGATAAACTTAGTCTCATTTGACTTAGATGTGATTCATAAATAAGAATTCTCAATGTAATATAGTTTTTCCCACTGATGACGAATTTATTCAAGTTTTGTCATGCTTCTTCCTTGACCATAGACAATCACTGGTCTCATTGTCTGTTGTCTTTCCTGCCGAAAGGAGCTGTGGTCTGTGAAAAGCTCTTTCCCTATCCGAACAATTGTCCTGTTCAGTAGGCATGGTAATGGGCCGAGCTGGTCCTAAGCCCAAGCGGGCCCCCAAAATGATTTTGTTTTGAGTAAATTTCCCAAAAATGACGTTTTGGTCAGGTGGTTGGGTCATTTGGGCTTCTGGGTTGGGTTTCGGGGCAGGCCCTTAGGCCCAAAGCCCTGTCAAATCAGGCCTGGTTCCTACTGCCATCACTATTCTGTTGGCTGAACAAATTCTATTTTTTTAAAATCTTGTGAGAAAATCAGTGGAAAGTGGTTGAACCTGTGCAATGTATCATATTGAAAAGTTATGTCTTCCCTTTGAGTCAGATTAATTGAACAATTTGGTGCCATCACATTTGTCCTTTTTTCTTTCCCTTCCCTGACCTTATTATCTCTATGTCTGTGGTTGTCCGCACTAAAGCGTGTAGTAGATTACATGAAAACATATTGCATCTGATGTGCATGCATGTACATACACCCACAAAAAATTTGAATGGTTGTCCAGAAATAAAGTGCATAACAACTGAAGACTTTGAGACAGAATGCAGGGTAAAGGAGAATGATTTGGCCATTACTGTTATATCGAAGAACGTGGTTGATGATGATCAGCCTTTATCAATGTGGTTTGGTGGAATGCACACTTCAGTGAGTAGAGACTCAGGTAACTCGCTTAAAACTTTCTGATATGCTCCTTACAGTTGTATTGTTATTCCCTTTGAAAGTATATCTGAGTAGTCTTCTATGGAGGAGTAGTATCTTCTGGTAGCTTTGCTAATGGAAGGATTCACACCACAGATAGACAACTTGATGTGTCAGTGGAAGGTTCAGCAAATGATGCTAAAAGCAGTAGCATGCCAGAATCAAATATGTGCTTACCTTTTGTAAAGAAGTCAGCAATTTGGAAAACAATTGAAGATATGGAACCGTTCCAGATTTTTCCCCAAAAACCACATTTCTGTCCTTTGGCTGAATGCAGAGAGGAGTATCGTGAAGGATCAGCCATTGGCATTATGGTAACTTTTACCAGTTTGTTTGAGAGGATATCCTTACTGCAATTCGATGATCCAAGAAACATTTTTGAGAGTGCTATGGAAACTCTACTGGATTTGGAGAGGCATGGTTTTGATGTTGCCATGCTCAAAGGTCGTGTGAGCTATCTATTGTCAATTAAAGAAAGTGAAGGTGAGCTACTAAATGAGTCGACTGATACTGATAGGCAGATAAGGGAGCACACTGCTGAGAAACAAATATTACTGGAGAACATCAACTGTATTGAGAAGAAGATAACAGAGTTGCAGGAAGAACTAGTCGCATCCAAATCAAAAGCCGAAGCCAAAGATATTGAGATCTCCAAGTTAAGATCACAACTTGAAGCTACAAACTACCTAATCTCCACTGCGCGTTATGACTTCAGAAGTATTGCTGCTGCCCCTTGGAAGTCTGCATGATACAGATGGGCTTCACTTTGACATATCAGTGTAGAACGTAATTAGCTGTTGTAAGTTAATGCTGTGATTTTGTGTTATTAGGGTGTAATGATATTTGGACTCATTCACGTTTGTAAGCGTGTAAACGCTTTTGATGCCCAAAGATATTCCAATAGGAATGTCAACAAACCGACTCCAAATTTGGTACCATAACTGATACTAGGCTGATCCTATCCGGCACTTCAGATGTACCAAAAAACGCCAAAGGAATCCAACAGCTTCTGCCCGGTCATATTTAACACGTTAAAGTAGTATGTCTTTATTAGTGTATTGTTGAAGAGAAATCTTCGTTGGGCCAAGGTTCTCAATAATGTAGCAGGGTATGGCCTAGGAGTTGTCACGGGTCATGTTGGACTTCAAATCTGAATTTAATCAAACATGGTTTTTTCTTTAATTTTAGATAAATTGACTTTAGTTTTTTTTGCAATTGGTAGGATTTAAAAATTTATGAATCTAAAATTTGATCAGATTTGAAAACTTAAATTTAAATTACGATAATTACCAACTGATCTGGACGTAACCTTTTTTCTCCATCACTATAGCCTTTGAGAAGGACAATTCGTCTTCACTTTGGACATGAACAGTCTTTTCGATTGTAGCGTGATGATTAGGTGGGCTTGCACACTTCAAGATATACACTAAAATTAACCACACAAGTAACAAGAACTCTTAAATGTAAGAACAATCCTTTTTGTCACTAAGTTTGAAATAGAATTTGTAAAAGTAAGTATAAAATTTATTAAATTAAGTCGAATATAATCAGTGTCCCAGTCTCATCAATTCATAGAATGCAGAGGTTTAAGGGTCTATTTGGCTGGATGTTGATTAATGAAATATAATAGAATATAATGGAAAGAAATGGAATGATTTATATTAAAATGAAATATAATATAGTGAAAAGTTGTTCGAGAGAGATGGAAGGATTCATAATGTAATATAATAAAATGTTATTTGGAAGATGGATGTAATTGAATGTAATGTATAATAAATGACTATTATACCCTTATATAACATTCCCACACAATATAGAATCGAAAATGCATAAGCACTCGAATGCTATGATTTTAAAATAGCAAAAACTTGTGACTTATTGGCAAACAATTAAAGTCACGGTTGTGATTTGAGCAATAATTTATATTTGTTTTTTTATTTTTCATTAATAAAAATTTTATTATTAATTATATACAATTTATTATTAATTATATAAATATATTATTATTAATTATTTAATAAATATTATTCTATTCTATTTGATTTATATTTAAAATAATTTATTTATATTTTTATTTATATAGAAATATATTTGTGACTTGTCAAAAACTTATCAAAAACATGTCACTGACACTCTTAAACATAATTAAAGAATAAGTTTATATATCTATATTCTATTTTTATTAATAAAAATTTTAATAAAAATTTTATTATTAATTATGTACAATTTATTGCTAATTATATAAACATATTATTGTGTTGTGTTGGTTGTTATTAGGGTAGGGAAAGAAATAATTGGTACTATGAAAAATTATTAAGGGTATATTAGGTAACATATATTTATTAGTTTACATTCTATCATAAACTTTCAGAATCAGAGATTTCTTATTTTTACTGTTTAAAATATAATAGAACGTAACATAAAACTTTTCGCTTTTATTCCATTTTATTATAAAGCCTTCTTTTAAACGATAAAACTGTATTACGTTCTATCCTATTTTATTATAAAACCATCGATCAAAGAGTCCTAAGTTTATGAATAAAGGAAGCCTAAAGACCGTTAAAAACATTGCTAGTCTTTGATGAGTAGTTAAAAATACGAAGAAAGAGTAGAATCGAAGACTACATATAAACCAATTACACGATATTATCCTTCTTGCCCTCGTAGATTTTCACGTTCAGGTTTAGTTATTCTTTATCCAGAATTAGTCAAATCACTGTAATTATTAATTAAAAATTTTTATTAACTGCAGAAGTATAAATTTCCACTCAATTAAATCAAATGTAGTTTATTTTGGACAAGTTACTTCTTTTTTTTTTTATCAACAATACATGTTTAAAAGAATATATGTTAAAAAAATGTTTGGTCTAATGAAGTTTAGATTCATTTGTGTTGATTTGATTTTATAAGAAACGATCATCGATTGGGTTAAAGTCGAATTTCATAACCTGATCCTATAATATTAATTCATAAACTGGAGTTGCATCTCAGATCTAATAAAATCTTAGAAAAGTAAATCTGAAAGTTTTAAACCAACGAACCGGAAAAGAAATTAAAAAAATGGCTTTATTAGTTAACATCAGGTCGGATTTATTCTTTTTTCTTCAAGACTATGTAAAAACTTTGGATGTACAAGTATTGCTCGGAGACGATATGAGAAAATAACTAACTTGGCATGGATGTATTGGTAGAGTTTGTTAATCATAACACAAAATTTAATTACGACCCCGGATCGACTATGAATTTATATTAAAGAAGAAAATGCCAAAAATGTTTGTTTTGGTATCTATTGAACGATAAATAAGCTGTTGGAATGCTTGAACAAGCTTCTCAATGTATGAACAAACTCTTGAAACTTTTGATCAATCTTTATGGAAGTTGTATATCTTTATGCTATTAACTGTCTTTTGTGTCTTTTTTAATGCATGAGCCTCTTAACGGGTCAAAAAAAACTAAATGTTTACAAACTTACTTAAGTTGGCATCATGAGACCTTAGTACCTATTTATAGTAATCTTATTGGGTTCCCATCAAAGGGGCAATAAATAACCGGCCTATACTAAGACCTATTTTCCTCACTAGACTTGAGCCTATTTAATAAGATCTTTTATTATAAAAATGAAATTAATAATTATCCAATTAAAAATTGCTAACATTCTCGCCTTGGTAAATATTAATTACAACAGTTGTAATAACAATAAAAACAATAAAGTAGTTAAGCAAATTCAACATAAAGGTTCACCAATTTAAAACATTGATCCAAAGATGATGAAAGTTCATCACTTGGTCCCTTAAGGCTTTTGATATCAAAACATATTAAATGCATGTATCTTATCACGTATATCTAATACCTTACCAACATGAATAAGAAAATAGAGTTTAACAAACAATAATGACACCTGTATGATTTGAAATGTATCATTGTTTTGTTGGCCGATCTCTATTTCTCCGAATTATATGCTAAACTGCATAAGAGAAATTTGTTTCCTCTTACTGAATGCAAAACCGCATTAGAGAAAACTCTTATGAAATTAAATACTCATATCCCCTATGTTTTATCAAATTCATAGATTTATGTACATATCTGTATATGTCCTTAAGACAAAGGCTCAAGGTTAATATGTATATATATTCCCAATGACAATGTACAACAACCTGCTTGAGTGAGAACAAAATGATTATTGTCAGTATGGATAAAAATATATTGTCGTAATACATGGAATTTGTACAAATGTATCAAGCAAATGCCAAAGTTACAAATATTACACATGTAACATTTTGGGTAATTTTTTAATTTATAAACAATCTTTGACTTTTTTAAATTGTAAAATAGTCCCTCAATATATTATACTACATAATTTATAATTTTACATCAACTATGTCTCCAAAAATCACAATAATAGAAATTTAAAATAACAATAATTTATTTATTTTTATTAGTATTACTTTCACATATAAATAACAACTACAATTAATATTTAAAAAGATTATTTAATCATCATACAGATACAAAATTATGGAAATACAAAAATTTAAAATATTACAATTTCATCATATAATAAATAATAATTCTAAAAGATCAATATGGTTAAGGCAAATTGAACCTACAGAACTACCTATTCTATTAATAACCATAGTAAATAAATAAAATAAAATAATTAAGAAATTATAAAAATTATATCCAACTTAATAATGATAATAACGTGCATATCTTTCCAAAGCTTTAAATTGTATGGAACAAGACCAAGTCAATCAATCTTTTATGCTCCTATCTATTCTTTTTCTTGCAACAGATGCGTACTTCAATTTTTTCATACTCTGTTGCGTTAACACATTGACTCAAAATTTGAATTGCAAACCTTTGTAATTATGAAACACAACTTCTGAATTAGTCTCACCAAGCAACTTTGCGATAACAAAAGTAGCATTATAGACAACGTAAAGTGATGATTAATTTTCAACAAGTAACAAAAGTTTAAAAAAAAATACTTAGACTAAGTTGGTCTCTTTGATGAATAGCAATTAGGATTCCAAAATCACCATAAGCATCTTTATAAATCTTAATTTTTGAGTTTGGGAGATCATGTATCATCTCATGGACAATAATTGTTATAATATTTAATACCATTATCCCTATTAACTTTAGTTTTCTTTGTAAAACTTAATCTAAAATAGACACTTAAATTCAAAAATGCCCCAATTAAAAACAATAGAAAGCAATCTTTTATTAATGACTGCAAGATCAGGTGTATATAAAGAAGGCCTATTTTTCATATTGGCCTTAATTGCTTCCTTCGTCCTCTCTATGGCATCATAAACATAACTTGTTGTTGCCTTCTTATCACTATCAGCTAAAAGAAATACCCTTACTAAAGGCTCAAAAACTTATATGACAAATTGACATTAGGATAAAATTTATTATCTTCAATTATAATTCTAGAAACTTTCAATTCAACATTAAACCTAGCATGCTGAGATGCAAGTTACTTATCACCTGTCAAAATTTACCTCAACTCTTTCTTCATCAAAGTAAAACAATGAAGTGACAAGAAATTAATTGCAAATCTTGTAATAGCAGGATAACATAAAATCCTATCATTAGTGAAATCGTTTTTTATTAAATTCAGGACCTATGCATAATATTAGATGAATTTGGTCACCTTTTTTGTTATCTACATAGTCTCATCAATAATATAAAAATACATAGCATCTCCTGTGTTTTCCAACATCAGGTCAATATAATGTGCAAGATAAGGATTCCGATAAAAATAATTATACTTAATTTGCAATCTTTTCTAGTTGTTTTATAAGCAAAATCAATGTTAGTAATGAACTAAATAATATTTTCTAGCCCAACTTCATTCATAACTTAATCAAACATATGAAGTAGAGTATCAGCATTCTTAACAAGGCCAGATGCATCAATGAGCTTAAAAAACATTATCCTTTTTACAAAATAAACCAAAAAAAAAGGCTCATGTCTTCAATTTGTCTAACCATCACACATAATTGAACACCCAAAAGTAGCCCAAGTCATTCTTCGTTCATCCAAATAGCTCCTTATTTCTTAAACAGAGCCTTTTTAGTCATCAATTGAAGGAGTTTTATCTCCTGGACCATATAAACTTCTTCATAAGGTCTCTATTCAATAAAACAGTTTTGACATCCATCTGATGTAGCTCCATATCATAATGAACCATTCTTTTCATAATCACTCTAAATGCATCATTAGAGGATACAAAAAAAAGGTAACATTAAAGTTGATCTCTTCTTTCTTAGTCAACCCTTTGGTAGCCAACTAGGTTTTAAACTATTCAACTTAGCCGTTTTTGATCTTATAAATCAATTTATAGTTATGAGGTAATTCCACAAGCTCAATAATTTATTATGCTTTATAGATTGCATCTCATCTCTCATTATATTCTACCTCAAATCTGAATGAAGTCCAAAAACAACTTTGGTAAAAGTAGTCTTGTTCACCTAAATACTCTATGTAATCAGATGTGAGATAGCAGGTATTTTTTCTCTAACGGATCTTTTTAATTGAATTGGTTCAATATGTTCTTATACCTTAGGAATGTCAGTTTGTTCAAGTATGGGTTCCCATCCCTATACTGGTATGGTACTAAGATCTTGATATGCTAATTTTAATTGTATTAGTGATGGATATAAAATAATTATAGTATCCACCCTTTTATCATCTGAAGGTTAAGAATGAATACCTTCATCAAGATGAGATGGACTACTCTAATCATAGACATTATACTCTAAAAGTTAGCTGTTTGTGATTTCATTATTCTAAATCCTCTATCTTTACAATAAAATATGTTTCCCTTAAAGTGGCCGGGATATCTAATAGAATAACAACGAGTGGAGCAATAATGTAACTTATCTTCACAAGGACTATACAAACATAGTTCAGCATGGTAGCCTTATATACAAAGATGAGTGAAGTTAGGCTTTCGCCCATTCCAAATTTCAAAATGCATTTTTGAAACTGATTTGCTTGGGACTCTATTAAGTATATATAAGGCAATATTTATGACTTCACTCTAAAGGTAATCAAGTAAAATAGTCCTGTTTTGTATTAAACTCATCATGCCCTTTAAGGTCGTTTATGCTTTTGACCATACCATTTTGCTCAGGACGACCTAGCATAGTGAACTGAGCTACTATTATATATGATTATACATATTTGGCAAGCAAACCTTTTTTCTTATCTTTAAACCCTATTTTTGCCATATACTCACCTTGATTGTTAGATCTGACAATTTTAATTGACCTTTCTAATTGGTTCTCAACTTTATCCTTAAAGATCTTGAATTTCTCAAGAACTTTGAACTTTTATTTAAGTACACATATTCCTAATATGAATATTCATAAAAAATGTTCGAAATTTTTTTGAATTACACAATATAACTTTATAAGGTTAACATATATTCGTATATATGAATTCTTATAAGTCAAAAGCATGAGTTGACTCATTTTTCTTTATTTTGGTCAAATTACCCCTGCAACAATTAACGCAAGTTTTCAGATCATCATAATCTAAAGTTAGGGGATTGTTATCCTTAACCAATCTCTCAACTCTATCTCTAGAAATGTGACTTAACCTTTTATGCTATAACATGAATGAATTCTCTTCTATTAGGGTTCTCTTTCTAGTAACTTGTTCGCAATATGAATTCTCTTTTATTAGGGTTCTCTTTCTAGTAACTTGTTTGCAATATATTAAGAAGCATACATCTCGTTAGGGGTAAAACATATTTTGTATAAGCCATACGACAAGAAGGTAGTATTAATATATTTTGCATTGACAGATAACTTCACAACAGAGTTTTCAATTACAAAACTATAACCTTCTTTATCCAAAATAGATATAAAGATTAAATTTCATCTAAAATATGGTATATAAAATGTGTTATTTAATATATGCTTGAACCTTTAATCAAGGTTCAAACAAACATCCCCTACAAAGATTACATCAACTTTTTTATTATTGTCCACCATAAGTTTCCTTCCTCCTAATTTAGCTTTCTCTTTTATAGGAGTCCTTACATTGTGGAAGTAACATGATTAGAGAATCCACTATCTATCTACCAAGAAGTTGATGTGGCTATACCAAGATTAGACTCATTTATCATACAAGCCAAGAAGTTACCTGATAACTTTTGCCTTTTTTTTCCAAGTTTTATATTTTTAGCAGTATAGCTTCTTATGTCCCTTCTTCTTATAGAAGAAACACCTCAAACTCATTCTCTTTGCAACATCCCCTGGACCTCTAGCAACACTACATTCAACACTACATTGACTAACATCTATATGTCGAGGAAATTTAGATTTTTTACTTTTAAATTTATGAGGTTTTGCTTTTTCCTTCTCTTTGGTTGTTATTAAGGCTATATAAATTGTATTCTTCAACTTCTTGTTGAGAAATTTTTATATATAATAAAACTCCCAATACCTGCAAGTATATAGATCGTAATTTGTAGTATCAAGAGATATCAATCTTATAAGGAACTAGCTAAAATGAATTGAGCCTAACTTTATCTAATGTAATTAAATATGATGTGAGTGAAAATAATAATAGAAATTAATGCAATTAAATATAATCAAGCAAATAATAAATAAGTGAGCTACCAATTTAATGTATGGTTGATGAAGGATGAATGCTTAGGATTTATTCTTTCATTATTTTGCTCCCTCAATTCTAATTGATCCAATTATGTATCGATCTTAGATTTCTTAAGGGATTGATTACTCTCTCTTAAAACCTAGCTAATTAACCCTAATTGAATATGAAAATTCCAAAATTTGCAACCTCTCGATTCACAAAACCTTCCTAACATTTTTAACTAGATATGACATTATCTATTGGATAATCAAGTTCTCATACAAGATCTCTCTTTGAATGATAGTTTATTTGATAATCATGTGACTTATTAAACTACCAACTCTTATTACGTAATTTAATCATATCACTTGTGACTCACTCTCTCAATTTATTATCAAAGTATGAATATGCATAATTAACATAACACCAAAAATTGTATTGAATCTATAAAGATCAAAGTTACAAAATAACTATAAAATAAACCCTAATTTGGAAATTAGAACATCATGAATGTAATAAACATATGGAAATATAGTTTACACATCAAGTATGATGAAAATAACAAAGGAGAAATAAAGAAAAACTCTATTTAGAGCTTGATTTGGAAAATTGGAAATCTGGACGTTCTTCTCGATCTTCCTGGTTTGATCCACTTTTGTAAGATGACGTTTGCATTTTTTGTGTCTTTCACGTTATTAAATAGTAGTTTAGGGTCCTAAAGTTGTTCTAGGGTTTTCCTACTTAATTTGGATTCAAACATAGCCCCAAAAAGTCAAAAGACTAAAGAAACTTGCGTGCTGGAAAAGCTTAAATTTGTTAGAATTAATGTCTGGTAGATGCATGATCTTATACAACGACAGTGCATCATCAAAATTACTAAAAATCATGAATTTTCATAGACTAAGAGATGTGCACGGGATGACGCACGACTATGAATCTTTTATAGGGTTTGAATCTTCATTTTGTGCCACGTTTTTGTCCGAATTCTTCTCCTTTGTGTAATTTTTTGTCTCCATGCGTCTCCATGCAGTTGCAAAAATATCAAACACCTCATGAAACATAAAATTAAGATGCAATTATTACTCTAAACTAATCAAACACTTGGAATACAAACAAAAACCTATATTACCACAATTCTAAGCCTATACATACTATAATAATCTAATAAACACCTAAAAATAAACTAAAACACCTATCAAAACATAGTATAGACTACACCTATCAACATCCCCATAGTTACTTTTGCTTATCCTCAAGAAAAAACAAAAACCTAAGTAAACAAATAAAACGTAAAACACACAAGCATATATTCGTGTAACATGCAATAATGAGACAATGACATCAAACTTTATGGAATCAATTTAACCACAAATATCAATCATTCAATTTGTACGAACATACTACATATTAATCAAAACATTAACATCATATTCATTCACCTATAGCACTTGTACACATACATGTATAATTAGCAATCAATAAAAATTGCAACTATCATTAAGTATCCTTTCATGAAAATTTTTGCTATTTTCAAAGATCAGTAGGATTTATTTATCGAAACATCAATTTTTAGTTTTATTTAATGTTGAATTAGTCTTTTTATGTGAAGGAAAACACTCTGTTATGAATATCTCCCAACTGCTTAACTAAGCAACGTTTTATTAATTAGCTTGGTTGAAATGTCATTCTAACCCTTTGATGTGAAGACAAACATTTTGTTGTCAATGCCCCTAGTTACTCAGCTATATCACATCGTTAACTAACTATCAACTCTATTCATAACCCAATATTTGTTTCAAAAGGATCAGTGAAATAGTTATTTGTTTAACACGAACTTTTTTTAAACTCACATAGCCTACCTCATTTCTTTTTAGTCAATCATCCTTATGAAAGGTTACTAATGTTGCTAACTCATTCAATTGACTTATAATTATAAATGTATATAATGAATTTCCTAAAGTGAACAAAATGAATGTTATATCCTAATTAACATGCATATTCAACCAAAGATACTTAAAACATAAAATTCATAAGTCAATATACCTTTACAAATTAAATGACCACGTTCAAAGATAAACTAATTTCATCAAATTATTGTCATTGCATATTCACACAATTCACACATATGCAACATATGTTCACACAATGTCAACCTAATTAAAACTAAGATAATATGATATGAAAAAGTTACACATATGACATGTCAATGCACAATTCTCCCTACACTTAGACAACACATTATCCTCAATGTGAGAAAAAAAAACGACGCATAAATGAAAATAAAAAGAAAAGAAATAATAAAAGGAAAACGGTAAGAGCAAGAAACCAGTTAAGGAGGTTAAGGTGGTGATGGTATGGACGATGAAATTGGGAGACCATCTATGCTATAAAATTCAAGCACTTCACTCCCTACAAAATAACGTAAAAAGTAAAAGTAACAAAGTACTGATAAATTAAACTAATAATAAAATAATAAAATAACACAATCCTAATTCTTGGATTACCTCCCAAGTAGCGGTCAGTTAATATCACTAGCTTAACATGCACTTCCTTCGATGGTCAACTTGGGTCTATTATGAGTGGCTTGCTTCCACCCATGTCACCCAATTTCAGTTTAGTAGCCTGTAAATAAGCTACAAATTGCAAGATAATAATAAGGATATATTACATTTTAATGTCAAGAAACAACTATTGTTTGCCATCTCTTTAAACAAATTATATGTCGGTTGCACCTCTGATCATATAATTCCTTGATGATAGGCATTGAACCCTGGCCTTATAAAGTCCATAAGTCTTTTGTTCTCTGTGATGTATTTCTTTTACCATCGTTCTTTCTATATCTTCTTGCATTCAACTCTTCGGATTCCTCATTTTTGCCTTGTGATGTCTAAATTGATAAGTCCTTTACTTTAATTACATCCAACTTTCTTCTCTTGTTTTTTGTTTTTCTTATTTCTTGGGATTAGGTACCTCAATCACACAAGAAAGGGTAACATTTCCTTAAATCAAAGTAACTCAAATCATCCTAATGCTAAAATTCTCCGAGAACGACATCAAAAATTTGTTGATCAAGTTTTATATATAATAGAACTCCCAATACTGGCAAGTATATGGATTGTAACTTTTAGCATCAAAAAGTATCAATCCCACAAAGAATCAACAAAAACGAATTGAACCTAACTTTTTCTAAAGTAATAAAATATGATAAGAGTGAAAATAATAATATAAATTAAAGTAATTAAACAGAATCAAGCAAATAACAAATAATAAGTGAGTTGCCAATTTAGTGTAATGTTGATCAAAGATGAATATTTAGGATTTATTCTTTCATAATTTTATCCCCACAACTCAAATTATTCCAATTATATGTTGATCCTAGATTTTCTAAGGGATTGATTAATCTCTCTTAAGACAATCAATCCCTTAGACCTAACCAATTAGCACTAATTGAATATGAAATTTTCAAATTTTGCAATCTCTTGATTTACAAAACCTTCCTAACGTTTTCAACTAAATCAAATGTTATTTATTAGACAATCATGTTCTCACATAAGAACCCTCTTCGAATGATAGTTGATTTAACTATCGCATGAACTATTAAACTACCAACTCTCATTGTACAATTTAATTAGATTACTTTTGATTCACTCTCTCAATTTATTTTCAAAGGATGAACATACACAATTAACATAACACTAGAATTTTATATTAAATCAACAAAGATCAAAATCACAAAATAACTATGGAATAAACCCCAACTTGGAAATTAGAACATTATTAATGTAATAAACATCTATAAATTTAGTTTACACATCAAGTATGATGAAAATAACAAATGATAAATAAAGAAAAACTATATTCGAAGCTTGATATGGAAAATTGGAAATCTGGACGTTCTTTTTAATCTTCCTTGTTTAATCCACTATCGTTAGATGGCAGCTGCATTTTTTATGTCATTCACGTTCTTAAACAATAGTTTAGAGTAATCAACAACACAATGGGTAGTCAATGCTTTTTTTTCCCAAGCTTCATCTTGAGAATTGTATGTGGCAACCAAAATATCGAACTCTAATGGAAGTGTCTGTAGAGCTTATTTAACCATCCTAATTATATACTCCCTCACTCTTCTGCTTCTGTATATCTCATAGATTCCTTTAATAAGGTACCTATTTCAGCATTAGAAGAAGTATATATCTTTATGATATGTTATTGAGGAAATCTCTTGCTATGTTTATTTTTAGATGTTCACTTAGCAGATAGTCTGGTGTAGATCTCTTTATGGTCAATAACAAATTCTATTTGACTTTTTCTAACTACACATGCTGCTCTCTCACCCTCTGAGTTGATAGATGTGGGTGTTGATGGCCTATCTTTGACTATGGCCATATTGATATCAGTCATCTCTAGCATAAATTCCACATCTTTCCATTTCCTAAAACTGAAACCAGTGAGGGTTTCAATTGGAACGTTGTTATTATTTGCAGAGTAGGTGTCTGCAAAATTGATAATGTAAATAATTAACACAAATGTAGGATAACATTCGATACTTAAAACCACAAAATACTATTTGTACTAAGTATCTTTTCATACATATCATGAAGTACATGTGAGCTTAATACATAATATATGCAGATAAGACCACCTCATAAGAGTGATCATAGTACACACCATTAACTTTTATGATCATACCACTTGTGGGTGAATAAATCATTTAAATAATGATTTTCCTATATCTTATACCTTTATGCATACCTTAAAGTCTCATATAAGGTCAACACCTATAGACAGAATAATCAAACATAAGACTAGAGAGATCCTTAAACATGCAAGTAAAATAATTCAAATACTAACTTGAAAGACTAATGTGATGACTATATTCTTATTAGTATCCAAATGGATCTACAAACATAAGGGACACAACTATATGTTATTCTCACGTTCTTCTATATGGGCATAAAATATATGGCATTTTATCGTTCATAAATTCTAAATCCTCATGCACATACTCATTATCACATATCAGTGTTCAAAACATTATCAACAATGTTTATTTGAGAATTAATCATAAAAAAATCTCAATCAGAGTAATAATCATGTGATATTGAACAATAGATGCACCATATCTCATACATTTTATTTCAAATCAAATGTATGAAAATTCACTCAATCATGATTTTAATAACCTTATTTGATTTTTCTGAAGTTAAACCTTATTTATTTTCAAAGTAATAAATCTAGAAAAATTAAAAAAGCTCACTTTATAAATTCACTGGACCCTAAAAACTGACCTAAAATAACTTGAGGGATCAATTTGTGAATTTTGAAAATTTTTGAGTATTTTCTCCCTGTAGCGTGTTGATGTCACAGTTGACATCAACACTGCACATATTATGGATAATGCATGTACAACACCTACCAAAGTTTCACACATCTCTGCATGCGTAAGGTGCGTGCATACCAAGCGCTAGACACACACAGACACGAACCGCTTTTGATCCATGCATAGTTGTGTGCAAACGGGCTAACCACCTAGGAAGTGTGTGTCCCACATGCTGGACATGCATCTGAAATCTGGCTCCTACATGTTCCAGTTATCTGGAGCGCGTGTATCACATGTGCCAAACTCTAAGCGTGTCCCAAAAGCACTAGTTGCTTCTTCATCACCTATCCCTCCATTCGCTCAAAAAAGACGATTTTTGGTGATTTTCGAATTCTGATGAAAAAAAATCACTCAAAAATCCACTTTAACCCCTTTTTTTTTCCACGCAATACTTGCTCAAAGTCAATTCAAACAAAAAATATGGAATTTGTATAAGCAAAAACAAATTGATTTCTCCGATTTCCTAAAGGACAAAATTGAAAATCTTCGTTCAAATTCATAAATCATGGAACTGCTCTAATATCGTATGTTATTTATAGCACAAACTTTAAGTATAGATCCAAGATCAACCATGAACTTGTATTAACAACAAAATGTTAAAAAAATACCTATTTCACTATCCATTGAACAATGGAAAAGCTGCTAAATTGCTTGAACAAACTCCTCAATTGTGAACAAACTCTTAAAATTTTTTATTAGCCTTTATAAAAATTGTATATTCTTATATCGTTAACGTTTTTCTGTACCTTTCTTAATGTGTGGGACTCTTGACGAGCAAGAGAAGTTGAATGTCTACAAACTTATTTAACTAGGCATCATGAGACCTTAAAAGCTATTTATATTAACCTTATTGGATCTCCTATTATAAGCTCAATAAACAGCCAGCACACACTGATTAGGATATGAGTTCCTCATTGGACTTTAGTCATTAACCAGATCCTTTATTAGGTTCTTTGTTATCTTTAATTTGAATTAAATTTGATTTTTTAATCTTAATTTTATAAAAATACGTAATTAATAATTGCCTAGTTAAAAAATCAGTTACAGAGTTATGTTTCTAGGACAGTAGTAAACGTTTGTGGTTTGATTTATCAGTCGACCACGGACAATTTAGCTGCAGGAGAGCTTGATTCATGCCAAAACTTTCAGGATTACCAAAATTTGTTTCCATCGGTAATTTGAAAGGAACAGGATCACAACCAAAGAAGCTATTTTTTTTTCCCCTTAGCGCACTGATCTGTTTTTTTTTTGGATATTTTGTTATATTATTTAATGTCCCATGTAATTTATTAATTGAGTCATATGAAATGCACCCAAAATAATGGTTATTGGGTATTACTCGAATGAGTCTCAAATGGATCACAGACCCTTTTCCTCTCTCTTCCACTTACCAAAGAACGTGTCCTTTGGTAATGATATATAAGTTGCAAAAACTTATGAAATGAATAATGATTCTTAACCATTGAGAAAATCCGAACGAAAGAAGACGAGATAAAATAAAATCGTTTAACGAAATCGACATCTCACAAACACGAGATCATGGATACAGGTACGCGCAAACTAATTGTCGATCCTATAATTGTTTTACATATTTTTGAGTCACTTCTTATTTGGCAAATATGG
This sequence comes from Erythroxylum plowmanianum, assembly GCA_025531925.1. Lineage (NCBI taxonomy): Eukaryota > Viridiplantae > Streptophyta > Magnoliopsida > Malpighiales > Erythroxylaceae > Erythroxylum > Erythroxylum plowmanianum. Next base: position 22,412,823 of record JANVCQ010000009.1, on the reverse strand, counting down.
TCTTTCTATACGTTGCACGCCATTAACGCGCCCACTTGGTTTGGGATGTTCAGCAGCTAACATGAGAGTTATGCTGCAGAGACGTTACTTCACATGGTATTGATCACATCAAAGTTATTGCAAGTAACAGTCGTCGCAGACATATATACCTCCCATATGGTCGAACGTCATTGAAGACAGAATGAAGCTGGTCATAACTATAGAAACTTTTCACTCGTCTACTTCAAGTAGCTCTCAACGCATACCCCCACTGATTGAGTTCTCAATTCATAATTTGCATATTTTGATGGCCATGGAAGCATGTAGTGCTCTTTAATTCTTCATGTTATTTTGGGTTATCTTTTCTTTTTTAAAAAAAAAAGAAATAAAGCAGCAGTATAGGGCTTTAACCCAGTTCATTGAAGTCAATAAGATCAGTTTAAGCTCCATTTGCAAGCATTTACGTACATCGACATATATATAGCTTCTGCTTCATGGTCTATTTTTGTTTCATGACATGCCAGTGACTTACGCCTTTGAAATAACGATGTTTGTGATGCATGACAAAGTTTGCTGATGCATTAAAGACGTTTCTATTTAGGATCTCCTGTCAAATTGATTTCTGCTACAAACTCTGAAAGGACATCAGATTCGTGAAACTTGCCATTAAATTGGTTTACCGTGTTGAGCTCCACAACAATGGCTGTGACAACAAGAACTTGTCTCACCGACATTAAACCACAAGTGAAAATACAGGGAACAACATGACTATAAAAAACTTAGTTTCCTTCTAACTTTTTCCAAGTTTCCTTCCTCAACTATAACTTTTTCCCAGGAAAAAAGAAAGCTTTACTGACCAGGCTCCAGCTCATTAGCTTTATCCATGATGTTTCTTCTGCGTAAACTGGACGAGACGATATGTGAGAAAACGTGACATATGACTGAAGTGAAAGGACGACAGGCCAAGGCTTCTTCAAAATAAGAGTAGGAGACGTTGTCACATGCATAACAAATTATAACGTTTTTTAAGAACGGAATAAAAATTAAAGTGAAAAGATAAAAGTTTTAAATTTAAAAGATTTATTGTTATTAAATTTTTATAAAATTGGTTAAAAATTAAATAAATTTAAAGAATTTAAAATATGATTTTTTTTTTTACTTATCGAAAAATTTAAAATTTAAATAAAAAGATATTATTAAATAAAAATTAATTAATCAATTTTAATTTATAAAAATTTATTAATTTTCTAAAATTAGTCAATTAATTAATAAATTAGTTGATTTTTATAATAAAATTATTAAAATAAATTAAACTGAAAATTTGACATGTTAAAAACTTTTACTAATGAATTAGCTCAATGGGTTAAAATTTTTTTTTTGAAACAATTGGTTAAAATTTTTAACTATTACAAAACCCTGACAATGATGCTCATAATTTGTAGTTGGGCATGAACACTAATGGGCCATCACGTATCAATCCATCGACTTACAGGTTAATTCCGGAGATGAATCTTGAATCAGGTTGATATTGTTGGAATTCCCTGTCCTCAAAGAGCTCTAATTCGTTGCCTTCGATTCCAACTTAACTCATCTGGTCTACTCATCTGGTCGATCATATGTAATTTAAATGGATGAAGGGCCACATGCCTTCGGATGTATCGTACTGAAAACTCGCATTTACAACTCAATGTACTGCCTGCACTTGACACCTACATGTTAGCCCCTATCCCTCCACGTGTTAACCAGATTTAGATATCTGTGGTCGTCAACAATTAGTTGCATGTCTTACTCAGGTCGTTTTCACCAAATTTATTAATTTCCTACTACTTGAAAAAACATTTATGAGCTCACTAATCTACGCATAGTTCTTTCTTTTCGTCAGACTTAAGATATATTTTTTTTACACAAGGGAAAAGAAAACAACCAAAACACTAGGTCCTAACTAATGTAGAGATCTGAGGTACAGGACTCTGCTTGTATCACGATACGTATGGGCCATGACAATCATCGACGCCTCCTGAAATGTATGGACTCTGGGGCTACAGGAAGCAGTAAGAGCGGCAAGACTGTTCGCACACTGGTTCTCTTCCCAATGCACATGTTGTATCTTCACCTCCCAAGCTCGACGTAGGATTCCCCGGATACCTGTCACCAAAAAAGAATACTCAGTTGACGGTAAGATAGCCGAGGAAAGGAGATTTATCACCTCCAAAGAATCCACTTCAATAATAACCCGTCGGAATCCAAAATTCTAGGTCAAGTTAAGGCCCGAGTGGACTCCTCAAAGTTCCGCAGCAAGGGGGAGTTTCGGTCAATGTGATGTAGAAAACCCCCGCATCACTGATCTTGCCAATCCCTGATTAGACCGCCAGCAGTGGCAATGTTGGTCCCACTCTTGACTACTCCATCGGTGGTTTGGCCCAACCCACAAATTGGCCCACTGTTAACTCGTGTTCCCCATACACGAAACGCTCAATGATTCTAGCCATGACTATCCAGTTAGCATAGTCTATAGCTGCTCGGTGACTGTCTTCTGGCCAAATGAAGTCCTCCTCAAAGATACTTTTATTGCACAATTTCCAAAGGAACTAGCAGGTTATCCCGTAAATAGTAGTCCATTGAACCTGTTGGACTTGGTCCTGCTTGTTCAAATTGCAAGTTACCCATTGTCCACATCATGAAGAAAGAAATCTGAGTCTACTATTGCAGGTTTGAATTTACACCAGAAAGCTTTGACTTGTCTGCAATCGCGAAGGGCGTGCAACGTAAATTGTTCATGGCCACAGGAAGGGTTAAGATAACTGTTTTAGTGAAAGTAAGTGGTATTCAGTGCTCAAGATGAAACTTGCTAATTAATATGTTGTATGCAAATTATTAGATTAATCTGTCAGTGAACTCGATTCCAGAGAGCATGACCATTAGTAATTCTACAGGCGCCAAACGATTGTTAGAATTGATACTGACTTCACCACCACCTAATGTTATGAACACCGTACCAGACTCGGTATCGGATTGAGTTCTAGTATGGTACTGTACCGTATCGGTACTGACTAGTACCAAATACTATTTCGAGTAATTTTTTAAATTTATAAAATAGTCCCTAAAATTTTTAAAATTTGCAAAATAGTTCATTGGTATATTGTATAGTTGTACTGTATACTTTACTAGTTTAGTGTTTACATCGACCATGTTTTCAAAAATTATAATAATAAATAATAATGACAATTAATATGAAATAACAATAATTTTTAAATATTCACATATAAATAATAACCACAATTAATATAAACAAAGACAATTATCATCATACAAATATAAAATTAAGAATAATACAAAATATTTAAAATATTACAATAATACAATTTCATCATTTTAATAAATAATATTACATCAAAAGATTCAAAACATCCAATAAAAATAACAATAAATATCCTTAAATAATTTACAAAAAGAGTTGATGACGAAGAAACAATTAAGTAGAAGTTAAACCTGAAACAAAAATATTACAGTTACATTATATATATAGAATTTAACATAAACATCAAATACAAGTAAAATTAAAAGAAGAGGAAAAACAACAACCTGGAATTTAATCGTCAATGGGAGGATACCCGCTATAACTACACCGACTCTAATGATCATTTGGTACAAAATATTCATCATTGAGAGGAGCTTCATCATCATTATCATTTAAATTTAATGCATCAATTGATATGTCAATGCTTTCCCATCCAAAATTATCTTTCAAATTCAAATCATTCATGTCAATCAAATTGGGTTATTCAGAAACCTAATCTGCCAAAAGATTAATATTATCAATGGCAATTGGATCAGTTGAAATACTTGTCCTATTAAGACTCCTAATAAATAATTAAATTTAATTATTAGAAAATTATAAGAAATTATATTGAAATTAATAATGATAATAATGAAAATAACATACCTTTCCCTAAGTTGTAAATTGTAACGAACAAAAACTAAGTCATGCTATAATTTATTCTTTTTCTTTGAGTGGATAAATTCAAATGTGCTCCATTTTCGTTCATAGCCTGTTGCACTCACACATTGACTTAAAATTTGAATCACAAACCTTTTCAATTCTGAAATATCATTTCCAAAGTAATCCCACCAAGAAACTGTAAGTTATAATATAATAAAAGTAGTGTTATAAACAAAATAAAGTGATAATTAATTTTCAATAAATAAGAAATAGGAAATAATTAACACCTGGAGAAAGTTTTCCTCTTTGTCGAATAGCAATCGATATTCCAAAATCCCCGTAAGACAATTTGTAAAGCTCCATTTGTGAGCTTAAAAGATCTTGCATCGTGTCAAGTCTAATAATTATTGTAATTGTTAAAAGCATTCCTTTATTAACTTCAGCTTGCTTTGTAAGATCCAATCTAAAATACAAACTAGGATTCAAAAATGCCCCAGCTACAAACAATAGAGAAGAAAGTTGTCTTTCCCTTCTCTCATTAATGATTGAGAGATATGGTGTGTATAAAGAAGGCCTATCTTTCAGATTAGCCTTGATTGCTTCCGTCGTTCTCTCCATGGCATCAAAAATATAACCTATTGTTGACTTTTCTTCACTATCAGCTAAGCTAAGCACCCTCACCAAAGGCTCACAAACTCGGATAACAAATTGACATTGCGACCAAAATTCTCTATCTTGTAGTATAATATTACAAACCTTCACTCCAGCATTAGACCTAGCATGCTGAGATATAACCCACTTATTACTTGTAAACATTTGCCTTAACTTCTTTTTCATCAATACAAAAGACTGAAGTGATAAGAAATTTGTTGGGTCCGAGACGTCTGCTCGGCCCCAGGCCACAGGATCGACGAACCCAGGCACCGGTAGATTTTAACCCCCAATGGGAGGCCCCACCGCGTACCCCATTAGCCAGTATTGTCCTCTTTGGTCAAGGGTGAGACCACGACTCGAACCCTTGACCTCAAGGTTTTGTTGCTCTTA
>JANVCQ010000009.1:22385921-22400308 GCA_025531925.1 Erythroxylum plowmanianum | reverse complement strand
GCGTTCAGCTGCCTCACCTTCACCAAAAGACTGACTTGAGCGTCGGAGGGGTTAATCGGGACACAACCCCCGACGTGTCTTTTTTGTTTTGCAGGGATCTCAACGTCGAAGTCACCACAGAAAGCAGTCAACTCATGGATCCAAATGGCAACGTTCAGTTTCGCCAGAATCCGGCAGAACCATGATGATTTTTAAAAATCAAGAATTCAAATCACAAAAGCGTATAATGTAATTAATCCTATAATTTAATTTTTCTTTGAAAAAGACGACTAATCCATCCTTCTAACAATTTATGCATATTTTTATATGTTTAAAATGTAATGGGAAGAAAGTACTAAAACATTAGCAATGTAAAATATGCATAATTATATATGAAGATCAAGTTGCTTTCAGAGAAGGAAGAAGACACAACAAAAAGAATTTCAGGTTTTTGTGCCCCTTTTTGTAATTTATATTGATTTTTCATTTAGTTCATGGCTTTTACTTTTTACTTTATACTTCGAGAAACGACTGTAATACGTGGTACAGATTTTATTACATACCCAGGATCAACATCAAATGATGAAAAACGAATGTAATGCATAATACCTGATTTCGGTTTCATTTCTGATTCCAATGTCGATTCCGAGCTCTAAACGATCACAAATCTCCAGGACCTTTACGGAAAATGTTCTCTGGGACATAGGCTAAGTTTTTCTACATTTTTTCAATACGTAAGCTCTCTTAATGGGTCAAAGATTCTTTATGCTTACGAATGATATGAGCAATTGTAGGAGACCTTAACTTTTATATAACTTCCATATCGGGCTTTCCTATCACAAGGCCGTATAGGTCTGGTCCACACTAATTGAGATCTATTTTCTACTGGGACTTCGACCCATTAATTTAGATCATTTATTGGGCTACTTTATTATCTTTATCTGGATCAAATTACGTAACTTGACCAATAATTTATTTAAAAACAAAAAAATGCAATTAATAGTTGTCCAATTTTATAGGAAACGATAAAATCGTCTAACAATCTCCCCTTTAGACAAGCATTAATTGCAGTTTTGACTCTAGTTTAAAAATAATTTGAAAATTCGATTAATCCACGCTGCTGTATTAGTCGACTAAGTTTAAAAACAAAACATTTGATCCAAAGATAATGAAAGTCCATTTTGTCCTATAAGGCTTTTGATACCAAAAAGTATCAAATGCATGTGTCATGTGTGACACAGATCTAATACAATCACGTATATCTAATACCTTACTAACATGAATGGGAAAATGAAGTGTGGCAAACTAGGATGATACCTTTATGATCTAAATTATATCATCTTCATTTGTAGTTCTCGATTTCTCCAACTTTATGCTAAATTGTATATGATAAACTACATCAGAGAAATCATGTTTTCTCTCATCAAATACTAAATAGCATTAGAGAAAACTTGTTTTCCTCCATCCAAATGCTAAACTGCATTAGAAAAAACCTTTACGTTCTCCATTTGAATGCTAAACTGCATTAGAGAACCTTTATGGGATTAAAAACTTATATCCCCCTATGTCATGTCAAATTTTATAGATATCTATAATAAAACTGTATGCATCTAAATGACATAGGTACAGGGTCAATCTATATATATGACCAATGACTTTTAAATGCTTAAGATTGATACAAATCTTAAGACTTTTATACGTATTATGACTATGTATGATAACACATATTACTGAGGATAAATAATGATTATCTTTATTGATGAACCATCATATAGTCACATTACATCAAAATACACAAATGTACGTAGAGCAAACATAACGATCCCCTAACTAATAATATCTAAGGACGTCAAAACACCCATATTATATACTTGTGTCACAAACACATGTAGACGAAGTCCTTCAGATAAAGGATCGACTTACAGTTCTTCAGTCCTTAAATGCTCCAAACTTTAATGTCACCTTTTATATCAACATAGTAAGAAGATTACCACAGTACAACCAAATGGTTGTAGCATCTAAATCAACCAAAGATAACTCATAAATCAAGTTTCTGAGCTAAGCCATCTGTGAAGCAGCCTCATAGCATACACTCTGTATGCATAGTTGAGGAAATTACCCGTGTCTATTTGACACACTTCCACGACATTATTCCATATGCAAATTTAAACTGTAACTTTAAAAAGACTTTTGATCATCCGAACACATAGCTAAAATCTTAACCTGAATTCTCTACGATGTTTAGTCTGTTGACTTTTCTATATGTCAATAAACAATTCTTGTTTTCCTTTAGTATCTTAATACTCGCTAAACTGCATTCAAATGGTCTATAACTGGATTAAATAGATATTGACCAAACAGTCAAATAGTGAATGCAATGTCATATCTAGTACATAGCTGAGCATATATTAGGCTATCAATCGTACTAGATTATGAAACATTCCTCATAACCTCTTTCTTTACTTTATTCTCTGGCTACTATACCAAAGATTATCTCTCACTATGAGAAACAGGTGCTACGATAGGTTTACTGTTAACCGTATTAAACCTTTGTAATACATACTCAATGTATGCATTCTATGAGAGGTCTGATGAGTGTTGAGATTTTTCCTGGTGAATCTAAATACCTAGGACAGAAGATGTTATACCATGGTCCTTCATGTCAAAGTTCTTGACCAAAAGTTGCTTCACCTCATACAACATGGTCAAGTAATTTGATGTGAGCAATATATCATCCATATGCAGTAATAGGAAGATACCTTTGTTCCCTTGACCTCATAGTATAAACATCGTTTTAATTTTATTTTCCATGAAGCCAAAAGAGACCACAACCTCATCAATTGTAAGGCATTACTTTTAGGAAATTTGATGTAAACCATATATTGATCTGCATAACTCGCAATCCATATCAGTTCCTTCTGAATTCCAAGATCCTTCAGGTTATACCATATAGACCACTTCATAAAGGTCTTTGTTCAGGAAAGTGATTTTGACAACCATCTGATGTAACTTTATATCATTATGAGCTACAATTGCCTTAATCACTCAAAATGTATTATACGAGGATACAAGAGAAAAGGTAACATAAATTCAACCTTTCTCTCTGAGTGAACCATTAGGCAACTGAGTGAACCCATAAATTGCTAAACTTTATCTTGAAATCCTTTAGGTCCAAAAGCTTCATTTACAATTGATGAGTTCATAGTTCTGTTGCAAATCAACTAGCTCTTAGACCTTACTATGCTCCATAGCTTGCATCTTATCATTCATCACATCCCACCATACATCCGCATTGGATCCAAAAATAACATCTGTAAAAGTAACTGGACCTGTAACATGTCTAATATCATAGTCCTGTACACCTAATAGACTATGTAATCAGATGGGATAGTAGATCATCTCACTCTAGTGGATTTACTTAACTGTATTAGATCTTGTATCCCAAGAACCTCTATGTCTACAGGTATAGGTTTCTGTTCCTGTACAGGCATCGTACATAGACCTAAATCTATCGGATCTAACTGTATGAGTAGCGGGTATATAATAACTATAGTATCTGCCCTACTATCATCTGAAGGGTCAAAGGGCCCACCATCATCATAGACATCGTATTCCAGAAACCTAACTATTTTTTATTTCACTATTCTGGTCCCTCCTTCTCTATAGTAAAAGTTGTAGCCTTAAATTGGTCGAGATATATTACTAAATAGCAATGAACAGAATTCATGCAATCTTTATAAGGACTATGCTTCCTCAGTAGGGCAGCCCATACACAATTGTGTGTAAAGCTGGGTTTCCAAACTTTTAAATAATCAGGTAGATTAGTCTTGCTCTGCATTAACTTCTTCAAGTCCTTTAGGGTGCAATTATGCCTTTCAGCAATACACTATTTTGCTTAGAACTACTCAGCATGGTGAATTAAGTCACTATTCCAACTGATTCTAGATATCTAGCAAACGGACCTTTTAAAATTCCTTAAACACCATTTTTGCCATGATATTCTCCTCCACGATCAAATCTGACTATATTGATGAATTTTCCCATTTGGTTCTTAACCTTCAGTCTTTAAGTAAGATCACATAACTGTGATAGGAATAATTATCAACAAATGTCTGAATATATTTAGAATTTCATAATGCAACTATATAAGGTCTACCAATATCTTTATGTATTAGACTCAACAAGTCAGAAGCATGAGTTGATCTCAATATCCTTATTAGTCAACTTACCCTTGCAACAATCAGCATATGTTCCCAGATCATCGTAATCTAGAATTAAGAAATGCTTTTCTTGATCAATCTTTTAACCCTAAATATGGAAATGTGGCTTAAACTTTTGTGCCACACCATTTATCACTTCTCATTTTTCAGGGTCCTTCATTTCATAACTTGTTTAGCAAGATACGAATAAGCATTTATCTAATTCAGGGTAAGCCACATTCTATACAAACCATATGACAAGAAGGTTATACCATCATGTTTTTCATTAAACAACAACTATACAACAAAATTATTGAATGCAAAGCGTCACCTTCCTTGTCCATAATTGATCAAAGGATCACATATAAAATGTTTCATGTAACAGCAAGGTTCAATACATACATTCCCTATAGATATTACTTCCACTTCTTCATTGTTATGAACCATTTGTTTCTCCTTTTCTTTATTTGGCTTTATCCTGGATATGAACCACTGCATCGTGGAAGCACGTTGATCAGATGTTCCATTATATACTCACCATGTACTTAATGTGACTATCGCAAATTAGATTCATAAATTGACAAGCCAAAGCGTAGCCTCATGGTCTTAGTCTTTCCTTTTAAACCTCATACTACTAGTTTCTTTATGTCCCTAGGATCTTTATCAGCACTAGTTTGACCAACTTTAGCATATGGATAAGATTTAAATTTTCTACCTTTGAACTTAGGGGGCTTCATCTTTGACTTCCCTTAAGTTGCTTCGAGGGTTGTAGGAGTAGCAAACTTGAGTTTCTCCTCCTCAGCAATGCAATAGGCTATCAAAGCATTAAAGTCCCAACATCTTCAATCTACTATGAAGATGAATTATTCTCAATATGTTCTTCATTACTCCCCTTTTCTCTCATATACCTTATGGAGAATAATTATTTCATCATGGTACTTGTCTCAACACCAGATGAGACTGTGTACCTCTGGGAGACATTATCAAGAAACTCCTTTGCTATGCCTATGTTCGAAAGTCCACTTTGTAGATGGCTAGGAATGGATCTCCTAATAGTCATTAGACTTAATCTGTTAGACCAACCCCGGGCTTCATTAATTGCTTTATGAATTTTCAAGGTTATGGATGTAAGTGGAGATGACATATCCATCCGTTTGTTCATATCAACTTTAGCTATCTCCATAGCATTCAATATATCCATAGCATTCAATATATCCTTTGTCTATTTATTTGTATTGAAACCGGTCAGGGTTTTAATGGTGACATTAATTTTGTTGACTAAAAAGGTGACTTCAAGATTATAATCTTTAAATTAGCACAAATGTAAGACAAAAATGATACTCGAAGCCATTAAATAGTATCTTTAGCAAAAATCTGATCACACATATTATGAAACACCTTTGGGTTGAATACATAATATATGCAATTAGACCTTCATACATAAAAGCGATTAGAGTAAAAACTATTAACTCTTGTGACACTACTACCTTTGGGTGAATAGATCACTCGAGCAACAACTTTCCTCCATCTAATGCCTTTATGAACATCTAAAAATGTTATGTAAGGCCAACACCTTTGGGTAGAATAACCAAACATAAAATTAGAGACATCCCCTAACATGCAAGCAGAACAATCAAAATACCGACTTGAAAGGCCACTTTAGTGACTACATTCTCATCAGTACTCAAAAAGTCCACAAACATAAGGGATACATCTTTATGTTATCCTTACATTCCTTATGGGCATATTGTATGTGACAATGTAACATCAAAAAATATAAAAAACCGAATGCATAGTCTCATTATCACACATTGGTGTTGAAGACATTCTTTGAAAACTTCATTTGAGACTTTCGTAATAGAAAAATCTTAATAAAGAGACTATCGTGCGTCACCGGACACTGAACCAACCTCCCAAGACACAAGAACATCATGTATCTCCTTTATAGCAAGTTTGTTGCACAAAAATTCTCTCAAAAATGGCTTCAGAGTGTCTCAATTCCTTTTTCGATCGACAGTCATGCAATCCCAAATACTAAATATGAGACCCGAGACATAAAACTTAAAGTATCTCCCTCTTGATGTCCAAAGCATGAAAATTCATTTAAAATCGGATTCATAATACCTTAATCCCTTTTCTGGAGTTAAACTTTAATTTATTACTAATGTAATAAATCTAGAAAAATGAAAAAAATTTATAGATTTCCCATACTCGAAACCTGACCCAAAACATCCCAGAGCATCCTTAAAGGAAATATGGAATTTTTGTGTTTTTTATAACAAACACTATAGCTCCGTATGGTTGACATCAGTGTTACATCAATCGTTGACGTGGCGTACATGTCAGTGTGTGTGGTGCGGGGCTACGCATGTGTTGCATGGGCTGACGAACATCAGATGTGTTGGGCGTATGAGCATCACGCGCTACCCATGCACAGACATGCATCTACTGTAAGACGTGTACATTCCACCCGTCGCCATGTGTCCTCCATCTGGCATGTCATATGGATGGTGCTGATGGCGCGCGTGCGCATATACACCTGTCGTTCGATGCTCTTGGGAGCGGGGGCCGAGAGTGCACTGCACAAGTCCTTTGCTCGTTGGAGCGACTTGGAACGACGCGATCGTACGCTGCTACCCCCATGTACTATAACAGCATCTGGCACGTGCAAGGTCTCCATCTCGCACCGATGCCGTAAGTGATTTTTGGCATCTGGGGATCCACTTTTTTACTTAGTTCATCCCTTTTTGACCCGTTTTTCATAACTAGCCTTATGTATATCACTTTTATGTAATTATATATGTAAAAAACTAAAAAAATGAATCAAAAATCGAGGTAACCATATGAGATGAAAAACTGAAAAATCTTTGTTTCCGACAACCTGATCATGTAACCGCTCTTATACTATATGTAATACGTAGTACAGACCTTATTACGTACCCAGGATCAACTTGAAAGGATTAAAAACAAACATAATGTAGAAGCCCTAATCTTGGTTCCATCTCTGATTCCGATGTCGATTTTGATCTCCAAACGATCACCAATCTCCTAGGACCTTCACGGAAAGTGTTCTTTGGGACACGGGCTAAGTCTTTCTACAGTTTTCTTAATACGTAAGCTCTCTTAACGAGTTAGAGGTTCCTTATGCTTACGATTGATATGAGCAACTGCAGGATACCTTAACTTTTATATAGCTTCCATATCAGGCTTCCCCATCAAAAGGTCGATATGGGTTTGGTCCACACTAATTGGTATCCATTTTCACTTGGAATTTAACCATTAATCTAGATCATTTATTGAGCCACTTTATTATCTTTATCTGGATCAAATTACATAACTTAACTGATAGTTTATTTAAAAACCAAAAAAATGCAATTAATAGTTGTCTAACTTTATGGGAAAGGAAAAAATTGTCCAACAACGGAATCCTTATCCAGTGTTAAGATATACTGTAAATATCTTTTTATTTAGTTTTGACATCTTATTTATTAATTGGACATATAAGATATTAATTGGAATGAGATTCAAAAAGATGTGGTTGTTACACTTATAGCTGTGAAAGAATCTTAAACAATATTGAAGTCTATTCTCTGACAAATTTGTAGTATATCATGTTAGTAATTGAATTATGCATTGCTGGATTTTGTGGATAAAAGATAAGGAGAATTTATTTTGTGTGCTGGTTAAAAGTTCTTACCAGTGAGTACCGTGGATGTATCTATCGATGGCAGAGGTGGATTCTATGTGTGTTGCATCAACTGCATAGTGGGAATTAATTGAATTATGGAAAAACATAGCTAATGTTGTGCATTTGTTATGGGTTGATAATACACGGTGGTTTAACTTAAGATTTTCTAGACTTGTTCTTCTTGGATTATGCGTGAAATATACATGGTGTGTGTAGTATCCCGTATGGTTTAACTGGAGTTGTTGAAGCTAGACAATTTGTATGAGTGAAGAACCTTAGGATTTTTGTTTTGATATTGAATCCCTGGAATAGCATACTATTGGAAGTCACTTACGCTGAACCTTCTTCTACCAAATTGGCTTTTGACTAGAAGATATTTGCGGATTGCATGCACATTCTGTTATGTGTCATTTGTTAATTGAGAAGTTGTAGTATGGTTCTAAATCTGGCATGAATCAGTCCAACTGGTGGACAATTATTCAGATGCATTTCAGGAAGATGAAACTATAGGGAAGTCCTTCTTTTATCTCAAGTTATCATTGTTTTGTTCTTAGTTGATTGATTACTTGAGTTATTTTTATTAATTATCTTTTAATTAAAAGTTGTTTAGAAAAAATCCTCTGACAAGGTTAATATGAGTCGGTCATGTTATTGGGAGTGTAAATCTTTCACGGAAAGTGAGGTTGAGAGATAGTTACAAAGATTGAGTGATGTTGCTTTAGTGTGGTCTTGTGTAAATTTATTGCACTTTCGTGAAAGTATTAAGCTGGGTGAGGGCCCCGTAGTTGTAAGCAAGGTGTGTTGAATTGCATTACCAAATTTTTAGTGCTTTTTATTATTATTTTTATTGCTTTTATTTTCATTTGTGTTAGAGACATCCACGATAAAATTGAAAATTTTGTGAAAGTACTACCCCCTTCATTTCTCAATTGGTATCAGACCAAGGTCATCTATTCAGAACTTGATAGAAAGTTGGTACAGATCCTAGTTTCGTGAACATGGCAACAAAAGAGGGTGCTTCAATCTCCAGACCACCACTGTTGGATGGATCTAACTATCTTACATAGAAATCATGGATGAGAGTCTTTATTCAAGCTCAGGGTACAAAAGCTTGGCATTCAATAGTACATGGGTGGATGCATCCAATGATCACTGATGATAAATGAGAGGCAGTTTAAAAGATAAAATTGAATGGACAAGAACCGAAGAAGAAAGTGCACTGGGAAACTCACAAGCAATGCATGTGATATTCAGTGATGTTAATGAAGCACACTTCTCAATGATATCATCCAGTGAATCAGCTAAAGAAATGTGGGAGGCTTTGCAGACTATTCATGAAGGGTCCAAATCTGTGATAGCATCAAAACTATAGATGTTAGTTGTGAGGTTTGAAGAACTGGAGATTGATGAAAATGAGACTATTGGGGACTTTTATGAAAGACTGCGAGATATAGCTAATCAGGCACATCAACTCAGGAAAAAATATTCTAATTTGAAACTAGTCAAGAAGACATTGAGATTACTACCTCCAAGATTTATTACAAAAATTGCAAAAATGGAGGAGGCTCACAACATCAACAATTTGTCATTGGAAAAAGCAACCGAAATTCTTACAAATTTCGAAATGAATCTTGTATGGGGTAAGCAAGATAGAAGCAAAGGATTGTCATTATAGGTTGAAACTAGAAAATGTGTGAATGATGTGGAAGATGAATCAAATAAAAATGAAGACTTGGTACTACTCATATGAAATTTTTGTAAATGGCTAAAAAGAATGAAAAAGGAAAAACCCGAGTTTAGACAACATGTTGGGAGTTCATCATATAACAACTTAAAACAACAAGACAAAACTCAAAAGGGTGAAAGGAAGGTAAGGAGAATCTAATGTCATTAGTGTTAAGGTTTTGGACACGTTCAAGCCGAATGTGCTAATACTTTGAAAAAGAGAAAAGGAAAATTTACTAACACTTAGAATGAGAATGAATCTAAGAGTGAATATGGTAGTGAAGAAGAAATCACTAATGATGCTGCGTTAATTGCTTTATATAGCAAGAGTCCAGTTACTTGCTTAATAGTAACTAAGAAGGAAGTAACTAAAGTCAAAAAGGGGAAAAATCAAAAAATTTTGAGAAAAATGAAAACAACTCAGCTCAAGACCTAATATCAAATCATGACAGCAATGGAAGTGGCCTAGATCATAAAAGGAGAATATTTATGACGCTTACAAAGCTATGTATGAAAAATGGGTGAAAGCATGTAGAAAGAATGAAAGATTGAAGGAAAAGAATCTCTCCATGAAGAATACCATTCAAGAATTAGAAAAGAAATTGATGTTGGCTTTAGATGAGCTTAGTCAAGCTAGAATGAAATTAGTAAGCATTGAAAAAGGATTGAGAATGTTGAATGGATGCACAGAAAAACTAGAAAAGTTAATAGAAATTGGTAAGGCTAAAGGGGATCTTCAAGGCATCAGCTATAAGGGTGATTACTTTAAAGTGAATGAGGAGAAAAATGATATGTCCAAATATATCCAAGAAGAAGAAACATGAAAGAATCGAAGATTCGCACTCATGTGTCATTTTTGTGGAGTTATTAGACATATAAGGCCAAGATGTTACCAATTACTACAGTTGAAGAAGCCAATGTCAAAAAATTCTACGTCCCTCATAAAAATTTCAACATCAACTCTCAGTATTGAAATCTACTTAGGTGAAAAAGAGTCAACTGTAAGCTCTCATGGTTCTTAAATCAATGAAGGAAACTTTGCAACATGGTTGGTATTTTAATAGTGGATGTTCACGCTACATGATAGGGGAAAAATTACTTAACTGATTATCAGAGTTGTATGGATGGTCAAGTGACATTCGGAGATAGAAACAAGGCTTCGGTGATCAGTAAAGGAACATTATCCATGGATGGATTGCCCCCCCTCAAGAATGTGCTCCATATCAATGGACTAAAAGCCAATTTGGTAAGTATAAGCCAAATTTGTGATGATGGTTTGTTAGTTAAATTTACTAATGATGAATGTAGGGTACTAACCGAATAAGGAGAATGTCTTATGAGCGATTAGCAATCAGTCGTCAATTGCTACATGTTGCAAATCATGACAACTTGCAAATCAGCCACTCATGACAATAGCATTGATTTATGGCATCAAAAGCTTGGCCACGTAAATTTTTAATCTCATTAGCAAATTGATGAAATTGGAAACTGTGGAGGGTCTTGCCAAAATGAACAAAGAAAGGAAATCAATTTGTAGTGCGTGTCAAATGGGTAACAAATAGAGTGCCACATAAAAGGGTTAGTCCAATACAACATTATAACATTGGTGGAATGAGATTTTTTTTTACTTGTGTTGATGATTATTCGAGATATACTTGGGTATCATTTTTTAAAGAAAAATCATATGCTTTCATAAGACTTTTAGAAGCTTATGTGCACAAATTATGAATATGAAAAATATGAATATATTGAGAATTTGGTTGAATCACGGAAGGGAATTTAAGAATACAAGATTTAATAACTTTTGTGATGAGTATGACATCTGATAAGAATTTTCAGCACCCAAAACTCCACAACAAAATGGAGTTGCTGAAAGGAAAAATATTATCCTTCAAGAAATGGCCAGATCTATGTTGAATGGAAGTAAATTGTTTATATGTTTTTAGGCTGAAGCAGTTAATACAACATGCTACATATGTAACAGAGTGTATCTTCAAAGCATATTGAACAAGACATCTTATAAACTTTGGAAGGGAAAGAAACCAGATGTGAGTTACTTTCATGTTTTTAGCAGTATATGCTACATTCTTAGAGATTGGGAACAACTTGGAAAATTTGAGAGCAAAAGTGATGAAGAAATCTTCTTTGGTTATTCAACTCATAGTAAAGCTTACCAATTGTACAATCAAAGAACCAAGAAAGTGTTGGAGTCCATAAATGTTATGATAGATGATATATCTTTGTTAATTGGACAAGTGGCAGAAGAAAATCTATATAACCAACCTTTTGAACCAGCTCAAACAAGCAATGAGACAAGATTGAAAAACTACCCAGATTTTCAGTTAGTAAGTGTTGAGGAAGTAATTGCACAAATTGAAGAACTGTCAATTACTTCAGATGATGAGTCAACCAAAACATTGGATGCAAAAATTATTCCTTTAAATGTTTGCAACTCAAGAGAAGCTTATTTGAACCAGGATTCTTTCTCACGAATCAGAAAAATCATCCAGTAGAGAACGTCATTGAAGATATTAGTGAAAGAAGAAAAAAAGGGGAAAAAGGATTGATTATCGAGAATTTGCATAATACTTGTGCTACACATCTTCATCCGAGCCAAAGAATGTTAAAGAAGCTCTACAAGATGAGTTCTGGTAACAGATATACAAGATGAATTAATTCAGTTTGCATGGGATGATGTATGTGAATTAGTGCCAAGACCATCGGAAACTAATGTAATTGGAACAAAATGGGTGTTTCAAAATAAAACAAATGAACAGGGCAATATAACCAGAAATAAAGCAAGGTTAGTGTTAGAAAAAAAATAAACATGATAAAACATAATCGCAAAGATCATGTTAAATAGGATCTTTCATATACATATAAAACAAAGAATTACATACTTGATTTTGTGTTATGATTCCACCGGTTAAAGAACTGTTCACCACTTTAATTGCAGAAAAACTTTGTTTATTGTTTGTGTCCTCTTTTTTGTTTTTTATTGATTTTAGAAGAAGAAGCAACCCACAACATAGATGTATATATATAATGTTACCTTTTTTAGATAACTACTCTTTGTAGTTATTCCAAGAGTCTAAGGACTATTATACCCTTCATGGGTGTAAAATGGACTCATATCTCCTACTCACACATGATGGGTTTAATCTTAAAACAAACTCTGGAATGTTCATACTTGTTCAATAACCGGTGTGACCAGTATATGATGAGAGCATAGTGCCATATATCTGTTAGGAGTATATGACATTTTGATTAACAAATTGATGCTGGGACTTATGTGTCCTTGAGTAGACATTGTATGCTATACCCTAGATCATATCTCGCATTTGCACTTTTCTTTGATCTTCTTTAGTTTCTTATGCCATGATTGTAATCAAGTTCTCTACTAAAGAGATGATGACCATCAATGAATACTTTTCATGCGAGTCAATGATAAAAATAAATAAATAAATAAATAAACGACCTTCATCTGTTCTCAATTCTCTTTTGAATTAAATTTAATTTGCTTTCCTAGAATTATTCCATAGGATCGCATCTTGCATGATCTTTTGACAATAACCTAAAGTAGCAAACCTAAATTCAATTCTCAAGAATGAAACAAGAGTCATAAGGGTATATGATAAGGTTCTTCTTAACCTCAAGGGTCTCACACAATGTAAGATGAGATCTTGCAACTTACATTAATCCCTTTTGTGGTCAGTTGTGCACACATGGTACCAGTCATGTGCTACGATATTTACCCACTTCGTTTAACTTGAGCATCTTTCATTCAAGAAATATTGTACAGATGATAGTTCAAACATACTCAATGTTTAACTTGAGTTCACTTATCTACTCAAAAAACTTATTTAAAACTCACATATGACAACGTAAGACAGATATAGTGATCAACAAATCACATTTAATCAATTTCTTTGCGGCATTTATGGTTTAAGTTTCTCGCTCTTAATTATCACCTAGATAATAAACTTTAAACATGCCTCATCTTTAGCAAGCATAAACACTAAAGGTGATTTCCCATGTGAGAGGGCCAATCTATAATCTGTCTCATATACTTATGATTCATCCCAAAATATTTTTATACATAAACACATATATTCAAGAATCAAATGATACACAATGTATAATCTTCATCATATAGTATATCCAAACATATGACATTCGTATATCCAAACATATGACATTGCGTAGATATATATCTCATGTTCACTTCTCCTCGTGCAACTATATCTTTCACATAATTATATTTAGTATCTATATGCTTTGTCTTACAATGAAATTTGGGGTCTTTAGTATAAGCGATTACAGCTTGACTATCGCAGTTGATAGTCACTAGATTAATTTCGCTTTTAGTGACTCCCAAATGCATAAAAAATCGATGAAGCCACACAGCCTCTTGTACTGTAGTTGAGAATGCTATAAATTCAGCTTCCATTGTGGATAATGCAACGAAAGATTGTTTCTTACTTTTCCATGATATTGTTCCATGGTTTAGCACGAATACATATCCTGAGGTAGATTTTCTTTCATCTAAATCTCCTCCCTAATCTGCATCTATATACCCTTGTACACTTAGATCACTGCCTTGATAACATAATGCATAGTCCACATTTTCCTTTAGATACCTCAATATTCTCTTTACTGCTTTCCAATGTGCTTGGCCTGGATTTGATTGATATCTGCTCACCATCACAACAGTGTAATAAATATCTAGTCTTGTACACATCATTGCATACATAAGACTTCCAACTACACTAGAGTAGGGAACATTCTTCATTTGT
>JANVCQ010000009.1:22363865-22377126 GCA_025531925.1 Erythroxylum plowmanianum | reverse complement strand
AGGTACAATAAACATTTAGTTTTGTTTTATATTGCTTTATATACACTAATTACATAAATATTATTACATGATATTACGTCAAATTTTTTCTTCTTATTTTAGAAAGAATTTTTATAGGATTCTAGTATCAACTCCAGCATATATAGACTATGGGAGGTGAGCTCGTACACGTTATCGCGACTTCATTAATGCAATACGCAAGGCTGGTGTCCGATCGCGTTTTATTTCCGAGCAAATATGGAGTTGATGGCAGGAGTACTGAAGAAGCCCTGTGGCAATGACAATCTCAAGGCGTAACTCCACCAACAAAGAAGGAGGCCTGAGAGGAGAGAGTCTTCTTGTACATACGGGCGAATCAATAACCCACCATGAGCATGCTCAGAGACTTATAAGTATCTAAACTTCAAACTTATTTTGTACATATTTTACTTTGCTGTATTATAGATAATGGTAATGGTATAAATGTCTGGTGCTATATATGGCTGTGTTGAGTTTTTTTATTTGTTCAACAAGAGGGCATATCATAAAATTAAGGAAAAACTCTGCCGAAATTTTTATTAAATATAGTTCAGATCTAAACATTTAGGTTAAATATGTAGAAAAAGTCTTTGGGTCTTCCTCCTACACCTACTCAGTTATTTTTGCATACTCACACTAAGAAGCATGACAGTGTGATATTCGTCAACAGTCGATGTAGAGAACTGAATGTATGTGAACTTAATGCCTTATTATTATTTCTTTTATAATTATTTAGTTTTACGATTATGAATAATCCCTTACTAATGTCAACATTGGATTCTGATAGGGCCAAATACAACAAACTATTCAGCGGTAGTCTCAGGAGGAACAATCTATTGATGAGACTCAGACATATTTTGATGTTCTCAGTGGTAGAGACAATCGTGGACAGATATTCGGGCTAGGTTCATTTGTGAATCCTCGTTATTCGCAATCCTCCATGTCTAGTACAGCAGCGTCTACCAGACAACCACAATCATCTGAGGAAGTCACCGAGCTTCGGGTCACAGTGCATACATTGATTTGTCAAATGGCTCAAATGAGACGGGAGATTGAGCAACTAAAGGGGAGGGTAGCTCCTCTGAGCACCCTCTATTACTAGGACATTAGGATTGTTGTAGTCATTTGCTTTCAATTATAAAGACATGTTATGTAAACTTTAATGTTTTTATTATCACTTAACAAATTTTGAACTTTATATTATCAATCAACATATGTTTGAACAAATTTAATATATAAAAATATTAATTTAATATGTACAGATAATTAACAAATGTTGAAATTATACATTTTTTGTAAGATCATCAAACAAAATTTAATGTTGGGATTTTTTTTTAAAATTCTAAATTTCAATTACCAACGAATTAGAGAAAACTGTCGGAAAACATATCCAAAAATTACCGACGGAATACGCATACCGTCAGTAATATAGGAACACATTACCGACAGATTCCATCGATAAGATGTTCATTTTATTTACCGACCATTTCTGTTAATCTATCGGTATATTTACCCCTATATATCGACAGTTTTGTCATTTTCGTCGATAAATATGCATATGATATTCCGTCATTAAAAGTTACCTACGCCCGTATTAACTACGCTTCCATCCATCGTTTAATTCTATCGGTAAATATTTATACCGACGGAATACTATCATTTAGGGACAGTTGTATCTGTCGCTAATTCCCTTATTTCTTGTAGTGTTAATTGTCTTTCAATTAAAAGTTATTTAGAAAAAATCTTCTGACGAGAATAACATGAGTCGGTCGTGTTATTGAATGTGAAAATCTTTCACGGGAAGTGAAGTTGAGAGATAGTTACAAAAATTGAGTGGTGTTGCTTCAGTGTAGACTTGTGTAAATCTATTATACTTTCGTTAAAGTATTAAGCTGGGCGAAGCATCCCAGACATAGACAAGATGTGCTGAACTGTATTATCAAATTTTTAATGCTTTTATTATTTCGTTTTTTATTATTTTGATTTTAATTTGTGCACAATAAAATTAGAAAGTTTATGAAACTACTGCCTCTTCAATTTCTCATCTAAAATAGTCTGTGTCACAAGGTTTGGCGGTTGATGTTGGCTGCTGCTATAATGTTTGTTTGCAACAGCATACGGCGGCTAAATATGCTTTCTGAGGTCCCTGTTTTACGAGGTTTTAATTCAATCTACTAACCATTCATTGACCTTTTCTGTTGCAGGGTGTATAAGTGCGTCCCATTGTTTCTAATTAATAACAGGATAGGTGAAGTACCCGGTTTTAGTGGCCTAAAACCATCCACAACCAATGCCATCAACTTCCAACCTCCACCTTCCTGCCTTCTAACCAGAAAAATATAGATTATATGAACAACTGTATACTTATTTAAGATTGATTTTTTCTTGTCTTCATGCGTAGACACGTCGTTCGTTGGTTGGTCCACACTATCCAATTTGCTTTGTCATAACGTCAGATTGCTTTCCAAAGGGGTAACGATATTTTTAAAGAGCCTTCAATATTTAAAATTTTTCTAAAGGTGGTTCCGATTTGATTTTTCTTAAAGCTTTGTGTTAACATTACAAATTATTTTATGCCAACGTACATCACCAATCACTTCAATTGAGTACGTTGTTTGATTAGAATTATAAGTTTGTGAGAAAATGAACAAGTGTATTACATATTTTAAATTTTATATTTACTATAAACTTAAAATTTATAATTGCAATATTTTTATTATAAAAACAGAAGATAATTTTTTATTTAATTCATTCATGATAATTTCTCTATAATTTAATATTGAAAATTTTATCATATTTTATTGAATAAATATGCATATATTTATGTTAAGTTTTCATTAAATTTTTATGAAACGAACACGTGAGTATATTTTTAACTATATCACGTATATATCAATTTCTTCAAAAAATTTAGCATAAAGGCATGTGTTTATGTAACAAAGTATGAGAATTCTTTTAAAATATTAATCATATTTATTTTAGCATTAGGTTTTCTTGATGCGCAATGATCATAAGAGTGCACATTAAAGAAGCACCCCTCTTTTGTCGATTATTGACCTATGGGTTATTAATTAGCCTAACCTTTGGATTAAGAAAAAAGAGATCAGATCATATGTTCTACCATATTCTATAAGCATTCATCAATCCAATAGAAACAGCAACAGGTGATCTGTGGTCAAGAAAAAGGGAAGGAACAATATCGTCCACAAAACTCATTTATTATTTACAACAAAGTTTGTGGAAGAGGTCTTTAGAAAGAGGGTTGGAACTGGAAAAATGGTATTGACGATTTGGTCCCAAGAAAAAGACCATCAAGTTCTTCCTACGTAACAGTTTTGGAAGCTAATTCCTCTTCAAAACTCCACCACTGAAAAAGGAAAAGTTTGACGGATTACACTTGTCTAAGATTTGGATATTCGTGGTGAAGCCAAAATGTATGTCCATGTCCCTTGTACCTGAGCAGCCCAGTAGATGGTTTGAGTCGTTGTAATCCTTTAACCCATGGAGTCAACAGCTGATGACAAGATTTGAGGCTTTGGTGCAGTAATTTTCTTCTCAATTCCATGAGTTTTTAGAGCTGCTCAATTGTTGGCCTCTGTTACGACACTTCGTGTTAGAATTTTTTTCTTCTTTTATATCGGAACTGCGTGTTTCTCCGTTCCAAAAAAATGTTAGAGCCTATTACTAACTGAATTTGATTAATTTAAACATGTGAATTCGTTGAATATATTACTTAAAGCAAATAAGTAAAGGGTTTATTCTTTATTTCTATTATTTTGAATTATTAAAAAATAATTATGTATTATCAAATTTTAAAATTTAACAAGTATTGTTACATAATTTTTAATTATGCAGTTAATGATGCTTATATAAACACGGTTACATGTAAAATAATAATTACGTAACGATCGGCATTAAAAAATATGACAAACATTTAATAGAAGGTCTAAAACTTTTAATACTGTAAGCTTCTTTTTGAATAATTTAAAATAATAAAGAGAATTTTTAAATAGGTGAAGTCACTTTGTGTCTTTTACTTATTATTTTATTTTTTTATTTTTTTTAATTATGTAATAGTGTTTCACAAGGTAGTTCAAGTTCCGATCCATCATTTAATGAAACGAGTGGTTTCTTTTATTGTTGGATTACAAATTTCTGCCCTCTTGCAAAGGAATTTAACCATAAATGACGTAAACCATCGACCAAAACGAGGGTTGAGTCACTTTCGATTTTGTTGAACCATAACCATGGTTTTCAGGATTTTTGAATTGCAGGTCAGTCTCGTAATTATTGCGGGACAACTATAATTGCGGAATGCAATTATCTAAAACTCACGTCGGTTGAAAAGGAGACGAAGAATGCCTTTTGTACAAATGTCTCTTTTTTATAAATGCATTTTTCAAGTACAGGAAGAGTAAATCCTCAAAAGTCTTGGCCTGATGGGTAACTCAAAGCTGGCAATATTTATAAGTGGATGGTTTGAGTTGTTATAAATGGTATTAAAGTAAGTTAGCAACCTGTTATGTCAGCGAGAACACTGGGTCTTAAGGAAAGTGGGTTTTGAGATCTCACATCAGATAGCACTGTTTTAGAAATTGGACCGGACCGGTCGGTTCGACCAGTGATCGGTCGGCTATCCGGTCCGATTCACTCCTAAAAATCGATTCTTAATTGAACCAGTGAAAATCGGTCAAAACAAGTCAATTGATCAGTCGAATCGATTCGGTTCGACCACTGGTTCAATAAATTTTTTATTTTTTATTTTTTATATTATTTGGTATATTTTTGTATTTTTTAATATTATTAATATTATATATAATTAAATATAATTATTGCATAATTATGACGTCACACTGGTTCGACCGGTGGTTGAATCGGTCAAACCGGTGACCAGTAAGGCCTCCGATTTGATGTCCAGTCCGGGTTTCAAAATACTGTCAGATAGAGAGGAGATCAAAGTATGTCTTATAAGAGTACGGATACTTCTTCTCTATAGATGCGTTTTTCTGGATGCAAGAAGAGTAAAATCGTGAGAGCCTCGACTTGATTAACAACTCAAAGCGGACAATATTTATAGGCCGATGATTTGGGCTATTACGATAATTCTTAAACTCTTTTTAACATTATGAACCAACTTAATAGTTGAAGAATTTGAAATTACATCATTTTGGCTGTTGGCTTATGCTATCAGATTAAATGTAGATCCCTGTGAGGAAAGGACCACAATGAACTTGAACGGCTAAATCAATTGTCACGGTAGCTTTGATGAGGCAAATTTTGTGCATCACTTTATTTGTGCAAACGGATTCTGTCAAGACTTAAATTGGCAATCAGAGAGGTAGTTCTTGAAACAGAACAATTATGGCCTTCGATTTCGACTTGTGATGTGTTGAAACGTCGACATGTCATAGCCTCATAGGTCTTGAAGAATACTTAACAGGCTGTAAAGTAACAGGAGCCTGATTAAAGCCTCCAACCCTCTACTTTGATGCATTAAACAGGACATCATGGCTGCAATAGTTACAATGTCCTTTGTCTATTAGATATGTACAAAGTCCTTGTAAGTCTTTGCCTTCGCGTGCACTTCACTAGTTAAATGAGGCCTTAAAGCCGGAAGTATCTGGTTTTTATTAATTACTTTTGCAGGTGGTGATGCATGTGAATTTGTTCACTTTTTAACATCAGATTTGGCAAGTATTAATGCATGAAATTTCTGTTGGAAAACTTAAATCATGAAGGGTAGACTTCCCTCGTTAGACCTTAGAGATTCTAGTAATCGGATCTACCTACTTCAGATTCACGAGGTACTGCATCGGATAATGATGAAGTTAACGTTCTTACACAGGAAAAGACACGGTCTGGTGTCCCGTAGATGGCAACCGGTGCCGGAAAAGGCCATCATCACTTCACTAAATTTACCTGTTTCTGTTGAAACGTTAGGTACTGATAAATTAATTCATGTTTGATGAGTTGAAAGTGCTACAGCAGTAGCAATTCCAAGGTAACACAAATTGTGGTAATTGTGATGGAGAGAGCGTATTGAAATAGCTACCAACATAATTTTCAACCGCTCCAACTAACAGCATTTAAGACACCCCACGATTAAGCTCTCCACCTTTGCTCCATAAATTGTCATTATGCTCGCCACCACTGCATGCTTCCACTCTCTTAGTCCTTTTGTGAGCACCCCCCACTACTATCTTTGTCTATACGCGTCATTCACATAGTGCAGAAGCAGCTACTTGTCATTCTTGCTTTACCATTCTTTTTAAATTTATTGTGGGTTAGCTAATGACCGGTTTAATGCATTTCTGGAGATGGGTTTTGCTAGTTTTGTTGGAGTGAAGATCCTAGTTTTGTTTAAGACAGCAGAATCTGTGGGAGACTAGGAATTATTAAATATAATAAATTCTACTTTTCACTGTTATGACGGCAGCTTCAATGGAGTTATGCATGTCTGATTAGATAGCTACGAGCTAAAGGGTTTAGTAGTTCTCTCTGTCCCAAATTTAACAGTTCGGTGGGTTTTTATGCACTGGTAGTTAGTTTTCTTGTGTCTTGTTTTCTTTTTCACTTACCAGTATAGAGTTAGTTAGCTTAATTCGCTGTCCTAACCTGGGTAGATGTCAGCATCACTCCTCCATTATCTGTTTATTCCTCTTCCTTTTCCTTCTTCTTCTTTATTTTCTTTACTCTGTACTTGAGATTCTATTCGTTGCTTGGTAAGAACCCTGCATTCCTTCTCTCTTTCATTTTCGCTTCCAAAGACGTGTGTAGATTGAACAGACTTCTTTCTGCTTTCGGCACGCCATTCATTACTTATTCAACCTTGATCGTAACATCTGGTTCAATGCGAAGATTAGTCGTACATGGGCTCAATGAATGCTTTAATAGTCGTACATGGGCTCAATGAATGCTTTATCTAAAATGCTAGTTTAAGCTTGTTGACTTGTATTCTTGTGCAAATTTTATGCATCTCTCTCTTTTCTGAACTGTTCAAGATTCTGTTATGTTGGTACTTCATTATCTATGTACCAAAAAAAGTACTTCATTATCTAACTATAAAGTACTTGCTCCTTCTCCCCACAGTCTGGTAAAATCTGCATGTTTTTGACTTTTAATTTTGCATTTGATTCCGACTGTGATGGAATTAATTAGTACAACCACCGTTGAATATTTTTTGGACTTTCATTTCTTAATGTCTAGGCTATAATGTATCCAACCACTTGATCGTAATCAATAAGACTGACTTTTATTTAGATGAAACAGACCACCAACTTGGAAGCGTTAATGAAGATGAAGAAGACTTTTAATCTCCCACTGACTTTTCTTATATCTTAGTCTTTTTACGTTCGAAGTGCAGGTTCCGGTTAGAGAAAATGAAGACTTTCGCTGTTCAGGTCGAGGAGGGTAAAGAAGGAGGAGACGGAAAACCTTCTATTGGTCCTATCTACCGAAATTTACTGTCCAAAGATGACTTCCCTCCCCTTGATCCTGACATCTCCACTACTTGGGATCTTTTCAGGTGATTGAACATATTTCTTCCCATTAACCTTATCATAACTCGAATTTGACTTGCAAAATGAGCACATTATGTGTATGGAAAGAAAGGCTCAAATTCGGTCTAGTCTTGGCAGCTTTTTAGTAGATACGTTAGTACAATGTGTTAACCATTGACATAAAGGATAAGGTTGTACATCCATAGATTGTCACTCTTCGCAAATAATTACTATCTGTCTGAGGGTAGACTCGAATGTAGTCAATCTATCTTTTGATGCGCAGTGTTTCCGTGAAGAATTGTCCAGGAAACAACATGCTTGGATGGCGAAAATTTATTGACGGAAAGGTAAACATAGTATTGAATTCAAGTAGCGTTCAAAACTAGACACGATCAGCTTCCGTTCTAATGTTGACGGTTCTGTAGTACGGGCCTTATGTCTGGAAAACTTACAAGGAAGTGTATGAAGAAGTTTTGCAAATAGGTTGTGCATTACGAGCTTCTGGCTCTGAGCCTGTAAGTATATATATGTGAATCTCTCAGGTTTATTGGTGACATACAGGCTTGACAGGATTATTGTGTTTCTTTAGTAATATTGATCTGCATCTTCTATTTTTCGGTTTCTTCCCCTCTCTTGATCATAGGGCTGTCGAGTTGGGATATATGGATCAAACTGCCCGCAATGGATTGTTGCAATGGAGGTCTGTTTTTTAACATATCCTGAAATAGTTATTTGTCTTTTTTGTTATTTCCAATTACTAACCACTTGTCTGAACATACTCGGTAGGCTTGCAGTGCCCAAAGTTTGGTTTGTGTACCTCTCTATGATACTCTTGGTAAACTTTTATTCCAATCCAATATTTACTAGCTTTTTTATATTTTTATCATCTTTTTGTTGATTTTCCTGTCAATGAGCTCCTTATATTGAGTGTAGGTCCTGGTGCTGTTAATTTCATTGTCAACCATGCAGAAATCGACTATGTCTTTGTCCAAGATAAAAAGGCCAAAGAAGTGAGTTTGATAATATTAAAATCATCTTTCCAGTTGAATCCCACAGATTCTTCAAAGGCCTTTTGCAGATAGAAGCATTATACTTCACTAATTCTTCATTTAATTATGCCCCACGCAGATACTAAATCCAGAATGCGCATCTGCTCAACGGATTAAAAGTGAGAATTTTTAGATAAATCTGAATTTTCTGAAATATCTTAAACGACTTCCTACTTCTAAATCAGGCTATGGTTGCAGCAATGGTTAGCTTCACCTCCTTGTCAGTGGAAGAGAAAGATAAGGCAGCAGAAATGGGGATAAAACCATATTCATGGGAAGAGTTTCTGCAGATGGTCAGATTTTCAGCTTTTGTTCTTTTTCATCTTCCTGATGTTATCTCTTTTTGTAAAATAAAGTTTGAGATACTTGTGGGAATTGCATGTTTTTACGTTAGTAGAACTACTGAAACTTGCTATTCCTGTAAAATTGGAGAAATGAGTTGTTCTTCATGCACTGCACTAGGATGAATCTTTAAAATACTGCCTTTCAGGGGAAAGAAAATCCATACGAGATAGTACCACCTCAGCCATTTGACATATGCACAATTATGTATACGAGTGGTACGAGTGGAGATCCCAAAGGTGTTGTTTTGACACATGAAACTGTTGCTACTTTCATAAGAGGCATTGATCTGTTTATGGAACAATTTGAAGACAAGGTATTAATAAACTTGTTGCCATTGATGATTGTTACTCACTGGGTTAAGATCTTATTGTTCATGGCCAAGATAACTCATACTATTCTCTTAAAATTTGTATTAACTGATTACTGTTTCTGTTTATTTCTGATAATTGGCATTGAACAGATGACGTCCAATGATGTTTACCTATCATTCCTACCCCTTGCTCACGTTCTTGATCGAGCAATTGAGGAATACTTTTTCCGAAATGGTGCTTCTGTTGGCTACTATCATGGGGTATGCTGTTGATGCTCTATAATATAAGTAATGAAACAGTTTATGCTAACAGGAGATGGGAAACAGAATTTAGGGGAGAAAACAATGCTTTAGACATTTATTGTAATGAGGTCAGAATCACAGAAATGTTTCTGATTTAAGTTTATCTGAAGGCTGTTGAAAGAGAATTGTATGGATAATAACCCCCACACGTGCATTACTTAGATTCAGATGCTTGTGTTGAACTATAAATTTCACCAAAAGCTGTTCTGTTTTTATATGGATTAGCTATTTAATCTATTTTTGCAGGATTTGAACGCATTAAGAGATGATTTGATGGAGTTGAAGCCAACATTTTTAGCTGGTGTACCTCGAGTCTTTGAGAAAATACATGAAGGCATGGAAATTTTGCCGAGTCCTCTGTCATTATTACTGACGAACTTATTCTTGTTTTTCTTGGACAAAATCTCAAGGGGTTTATTTCCGTTTCAGCCATAAACAAGGCACTGCAGGAGCTCAATCCAGTTCGGAAGCGCATTTTTGATGCTCTCTATAAATAGTACGCTGTGCTTCTGTACTGAATATGTTCCTCAAACGTTGAGATTTCTTCCCCAAGCTAATACAATTGCATCATTTTTATAATTAAGAAGTGGATATGCTTCTATGTTTTTGTGCAGCAAACTTGCATGGATGAACATGGGCTGCAAACAGAAATATGCATCACCATTGGCAGATTTGCTAGCCTTCAGGAAGGTTATATCCCATGTCCCACTTCGTGTTTATATACAAGCATAATCTGACTGATCTGATTTTACAATAGTACTTGTAGAACTTGCATTTCTCTACCTTTCTGATTTGATTTTGTTATAGATACTTTTTCCTGATGTACTTTTGTGATTTTATTAGGTCAAAGCCAGGTTGGGAGGGCGACTTCGGCTGATTGTATCTGGAGGTGCACCCTTGAGCTCTGAAGTGGAAGAATTCTTGCGGGTTACTTGCTGTGCCTTTGTAGTCCAGGGCTATGGTAAAGTACTATGTTGATTAGTGAAATATAGGTTCTGCGAAAAACTAATATGATTTAAATTCTAGGCAGTGTATTAAACTCTTGATGGATTGAACCATTCAAGTGGTGGTTTACGCAGGGTTGACAGAAACCTGTGGACCAGCTACACTTGGATTTCCAGATGAAATGTGCATGATGGGTGCTGTTGGGTGTCCAGCTGTATACAATGAGGTACGCCTCGAAGAGGTTCCAGAGATGGGGTATAATCCGCTAGGAAATCCTCCTTGCGGTGAGATATGTATCAGAGGGAAGACTCTATTCTCTGGTTATTACAAAAATCCTGAACTGACACGAGAATCCGTGATCGACGGGTGGTTTCATACAGGTCAAGCAACCCGTTTCATCCTGAAAACAGCTTTTCTACAATTGCCTACATCACTTTGTTCTTAATCATCTGTTCCATGTACCACTTCAGGGGACATAGGGCAAGTTCTTCCAAACGGAGTTTTTAAAATTATTGATAGAAAGAAGAATCTTGTGAAGCTGTCCCAAGGAGAGTATGTTCCTCTTGAACATTTGGAAAACGTTTATGGTACCGCTCCGATTGTTGAAGATGTAATTGCCCTTTCCCAGTTCTTTTGCCTTTTGGTCATGGGTTTCGTAAAAAATCCTCCTAATGCTCTAATTGTAATGTTATTGTTCCTAAGATCTGGGTCTATGGAGATAGCTTCAAGTCGATGCTAGTTGCAGTAGTCGCACTGCATGAAGAGAACACAAGAAAGTGGGCAGACTTGAATGGTTACACGGGTTCTTTCTCTGAACTCTGTTCACTTGATCATCTTCGCAGATTTGTCCTCTCAGAGCTCAAGTCTGTGGCTGAAAGAAACAAGGTAGTCACTACGTTTCTGCTATTACCTTTCATTTCTAGCAACAAAAATGCCTTTGCATATTTCTTTAAACACCATCCGATTTCAATTGCAAATTTTTACAATTTCACTATAAAGCCATATTTCTTTTGGTGTCACCAGCTGAGAGGCTTTGAACATATTAAGGGAGTGATATTGGAATCTCGCCCTTTTGACATGGAAAGAGACTTGGTGACGGCAACTCTAAAGAAGAAAAGAAATAAACTGCACAAGTATTACCTGGTAATGTTAATGCATACTACCTCGAAGACATACCAGCACATCGCATAACGATGAACTCACTGTTGCATTTAATGCTTTACAGGTGCAGATTGATGAACTTTACCAGAAGCTGGGTCCTGGGCGAGTGTGATTGATGGATTTAATGATTTTACGGAACTGATCGATACATTAATAGATATAATCATTTGGTTCCTGAAATCTGTGAATAGGCTTATCTGCTTTTTCCGTATAGGATAATGTCATGATACTTGTGTCATTACTGTAAGAATAATTCTGACATCTTTTGAATGTTGTAACTAATATTTTTAAAGACAATACAGATCTAATAACTGCAGTTGTTAGATCTACTGTTAGAGCTGCAGTAGATAAAGCCCGACGACCCTGTACTTTCAAAGGAAAGTAATTCCTCCTTACCTAAACCTTTGTTGATGCATGCACTTAAAACGATGAATATCTGCTAATAAGATTCTCAGTAAGGCAGTCCTAAAATTTCTCTTGAGTTATGAAAGGAAAGCAGAGAAAGGTATGGATTGTAGGGTAATTCAAGGGAATAATGTATATTTACTATGTAAAGTATGTACACAGCCTTATTTATACTACTTTGTGTAAAAGATTATTGGCTGAAAGAAAAATATTCTAACTACCTATTGACATGTGAATGAATTGCTAGCTGTACAGTACTGGAGGAAGAGGAAAGAAAAGACAAAGTGGAATAAGACAAAAAGAATAAAACACTGCAAATGGGCCATAAATCACGGTCCAACCCATTATTCTATCATCCGCCCCTCAAGTCGGAGGCTGGGTTGAGAACTCCGAACTTGCTAAGTAGACCTGAGAAAACGCGTGCGGACAACGCTTTAGTAAACAAGTCTGCGATCTGCTCTTTGGTGTTCACGTGTCTCAACTCAAGTAACCCTAGATTCACACAATCGCGAACCAAATGCAGATCGATCTCAAGGTGCTTCGTTCTCTCGTGAAAAACAGGATTCTTTGAGATGTAAATGGCTGCCTGATTGTCGCAATACAGAGGTATGGGTTCTCGAACGTTAACCCTAAAAATGTGAAGTAGTTGTAGAATCCATTTTAGCTCGCAAGTAGTGGAGACTAGACTTATGTACTTCGATTCAGCTGAGGATCGACTTACCGCAGTCTGCTTTTTTGTTTTCCAGGAAATCGGTGATCCACCGAGGAATATGCAGAAGTCGGTTAAAGAGCGTCTTGAGAAGATACAACTTCCCCAATCCGAGTCCGAAAAGGCTACAAGGTGAGGGCTTTCGTTTGCTGCGTAAAAAATCCCCAGATTCTGGGTTCCTTTGAGATATTTCAGTACTGGTTTGGCTGCTTCCCAATGGGGTACTCTAGGGTTGCTCATGAATTGACTCAGCTGTTGGGTTACGTACGTGATATCTGGTCTGGTAAACCCTAGATATTGTAATCTTCCAACTATTCTTCTGTATATTTTTGGCTTCTTCAGTAACTCACCTTCTTCAATGGTCAATTTTGTTCCAGGAACAATGGGTGTTGTGCAGGGAGTACAGTCCAGCAAGTTGGTTTCTTGAAGGATATCCCTTGTGTATTTGCTCTGGGTAAGTAGCATTCCGGCCTCTGCCCTTGCTATTTCTATTCCCAAGAAAAATTTTGCATATCCC
>JANVCQ010000009.1:22336945-22349301 GCA_025531925.1 Erythroxylum plowmanianum | reverse complement strand
TAAGAGTCCTAATTCTAATGTGAAAAGGATTGATTGGAATCCTTTTCTAAAGCTAACTTATTTCTTTTCTTGCTGGATAAGAAAACCATCCTAACTAGAAAACTTAAAATAAAATAAAACAGAAGCAAATCCTAATGGATATAGGAATCATAACAAATCCTTATCCTAATATGTATATGACAACATAACATATCCTTATGGATTTAATCATTTATTAGCAGAGAACAGTCTGGATCTCTGCACACATGAAGGACGCATTAAGTTGATCCTCAAAGGCATCCACAATCAGACCACACTTTTGGGACTGACACAAAGAAGTAACACGGAAACAGATCATACCTGAAAGCATGGCAGATATTGACAGAATCTCATTTGAACAATTGAATTCTGGGCTGACAACGAGCATCTTCGACATCTAAGGATCTAGTGGAAACTCGCTCATTATCTTCCCAAGCTTTGCCAAGTTCCCATCATCATCTAATGCTCCCAAATAATTCAAAACCTCTAAAGCCCGCATCAAAGTCTCAGGTGCAGGAGGATCCATGAAATCAAAATGCACTAGATCCTCAATCCCCAGCTTCTTCAATGTTAGAACTGTATTTACAAGATTTGATCTCAATATTTCTGGATAGGCCTGGGGTTGGAGATCTTGGTTGAAACTTTTCTCCGTATACAGTCTGAAACATTTTCCTGATTGAGTTCTACCAGCACGTCCTGATCTCTGGTGGGCACTGGCCTTTGATATTGGGGACACCAACAAGGACTCAACACGTACGCGTGAATTATATACTTGTTGTTTAGAGAAACCTGGATCAATAACATAAACAATGCCATCTATGGTCAAAGAAGTTTCAGCAATATTGGTTGAAACAACAATCTTCCTTCCAGCCGGAGCACCATCATTTAAAGGTGCCGGAGCAGGTTCAAATATTTTCTGCTGCACCGCGGGAGGAAGAGTTGAATAAAGAGGCACTACTTTTATTGGCCCCACCTGTTCCCCCATATGTGCAACTTCTTTTGATATCTTACGACATGCATCTTCAATCTCTTCTTCACCAGTTAGGAAAACGAGTATGTCACCAGCAGGCTCGCACATGTGTATTTGCACAACAGTCCGAGTTGCAGCCTCCAAATAATGCCTCTCAGGTTCCTGGGAATAAAAAATCTCCACAGGGTGAAGCCTACCAGGAACCTTCATAAGAGGAGCACCATTAAAGTAACCCTGAAACTTCTCAGCCTCCAGCGTAGCACTCATTACAACCAGCTTCAAGTCAGGTCTATTCCTCAATACTTCTTTAAGAAGCCCGAATAGCACATCTGTTGCCACAGTTCTCTCATGAGCTTCATCGAGGATTATAACTTTATACCGTTCCAGAAGCGGATCGGTCATTGCTTCCCTCAAAAGCATACCATCGGTTAGATACCTACCACAAAGTAAAAAGAAAAGAACAGGCACATGATTCAGCCCAAATATATCCAAAAACTACAGGATATTATAAAGTATCATAACAAGCCAAGAAGCCATTAAACAGAACTCACTTCAAAACCGTTCTTGCACTGCTACAATCTTCAAAACGGATACTATAACCCACCTCCTCACCAATATTGACATCCATCTCCACACGTCTAGAAACTGACATTGCGGCCACTCTACGAGGCTGTGTACAACCAGCTGTGTACAACCAATCATCATTTATCTCCGTTTATCTGGAGTTTCTATCTCTACAGCTTCTAGAACAAACTGAGGAATCTGTGGCATAAAATTTTATAACCGTAAACACTATGCTTAGCTTTACGATCAAATCACATCGAAAAAACATCCAAACACAAGACAAAAACTAACCTGAGTAGTCTTTCCACTACCAGTCTCACCAACAAGGACAATAACCTGATTCTTCCTCAACACCTCCAAGAACTCATCTTTCTGTTGCCAAACAGGCAAAGTCGTCCTCTTTTGAAGTATTTCATAGTACCTCTGCGAGTAGGCCCTCCCATTCCAGCGATTAAGCGAATTATTTCCGGCGTTGCTCATCGCCGCCACGCGAGCGCCGTTGGGCTTCGTTATCTTGGCAGAGACGGATGTATCGTCCACCACATCGAACAAACTCACCTTTCTTTTCCTTTCTGTACCCATTTAAAGCAAAGAAAGCCTCAATTGGATCGAAAAAGAGGCTTTTCAAACTGTAAACCCTATAAAACGGTAAAATCAGTCAGAGAAGAAAACAAGCCAGAGCGAAGACGCTTGTGACCAAGTTACGAGCAACACACAACCTCGTGTTTTTAGACAATTGGTAATTTTCTGTAACTTGAATTTGGGTCAATATCATGATCTTAAGGCCCAAAATAAGAACATGGACTCCCGTTATGCATCTTAATTTGGTATTGGAAACAATTCATAAGGCCCATTTCAAATGAAAATTTACTATTCTAATATATTTTTAATACTTTTAAAGAGTTATTAATCATAGGTAAATATATATATATATATATATATATATATATATATATTGAAACATATGTCACTTAGATCAAGTCCATTTAATTAAAAGTATTATTTGATTATCTCATTAAATAATCTCTTTAAAACACTTAATTTATGGATTATTACATATAATCAATCAAATGTGTAACCAAAACATAAAAATAATAGATTTTATTGCATGTGCACGAGCGTGCGCAAACACACACATATATACACAAAGACTATATGTTAATATATAATAAATCAATCTTCTATATGTAATTGAGTATTGATTAAGCATTCCTGTTAACTACGAGTTTAAGGTCAAATAAGCTGAAGATTCACAAAATTTCTAAATGCATATTATTCTTAGCATGTGAAATTCAAAATGAAGTTTATATATGTCATGCAAATTGTAGAAAAAGAGAACGAATAGAAAATGTAAAAAATGTTTTTTGTATTTATGTGTGAATAATATGATGTACATCCACCTATTTATACTCTCTAAATGTCTCTTATTAAAGCAACAAATCAACACAACATTAATGTACATGATTTTAGGATAAAATAAAGGCTAATTATAAGGGATAGTTGATTGAATAAGGATTGTATGAATATCTATTGATATAAGTTAATATACATTAATATTGCCCCTCAAACTCAAGGTAATGGTGAAGATAGTAACTTGAGTTTGGAGAGAAGATCTTAAAAACGTCGAGGCAGATTTGATTTGATAAAAAATTGGGCAATTTGTGATTGAGATGAGATTGGAGGAAGTTATATAGTCCTGTGAATCACATGATGACAATCAATCTCGATGTGTTTAGGTTGTTCATAAAACACATCATTTTGAGCAATCTGTATGGCACTATGATTATCATAAAAAGAGAGGAATTGTTGAAGAAAATGTGACACCAATGTCTAGAAGTAGCCATCATAACTATAAAAGTTCAAAACTAGTGTCAGTTAGAGCTTGATATTCTGATTCAATGCTTAAGCGAGTGACAATTGTTTGTTTCTTACTATAACAAAAAATGAGAGAGGTGCAAAGAAAGAAACAGTACCAAGTGATAGGTCGAAGATCAGTTGGATCTCTAGCCCAGTCAGCATCTAAGTATGCATATAAATCTAATGAAGATAAATGACTAAAATGAAGTCCATGAGACAAAGTGCCTCAAATATATCGAAGTATACAAAGAACAACAAAAAAGTAAGTGGTACGGCGTACAGACATGAACTGACTGACAATGCAAATTGCATGAGCGATATTTGGATGAGTGATAGTAAGGTATATAATACTACCAAATAATTATCGATAAAGTGTACCTTCACCAAGAGGAGTTCCATCATTGGCAAAGATATAGTCATTAGAGTTGAGTAAAATGCAAGCAATCTTAATGTCAGTAAGACTAGCATGAGAGATAGGATCAGTAGCATACTTGGCCTGAGATAACAAGTAGCCTAAATCATTAGAAGATACTTCAAGGCCTAAAAAATAACTCAGTGGACCTAAATCTTTCATTTTAAATTGTTGATAAAGACAATATTTAAGAGCAGTGATCCCCTGAGTGTTATCACCGATTATTATCATGTTAACAACATATAGAATGAGAAGATTGCACCCTTGATCTATTTTCCAAATAAAAAAAGCATGATCATAATAACTGGACATAAAGCCAAAACACTTGATGGTGGAGATAAATTTACCAATTCATGCTCTAGGAGCTTACTTAAGGCCATAAAAGGCTTTGCAAAGATGACAAACTTTATTAGGTAGAGAAGCATACCCAGGTGGAGGTTGCATATATACTTTTTTATAAAGATCACCATTAAGATAGGCATTCTTGACACCTATTTAGAACAATCCCCAAAGTTTGGATATTGCTACAACAATAAGACTAAGGAATGAAGTTAGGTGAGTACTGGAGCAAAGGTCTCCTTACAGTCAATACCATATTCTTAAGTAAACCCTTTTGCAAACAATCGTGCTTTGTATCTTTCGACTGTGAGTACTGGAGCAAAGGTCCCCTTATAGTCTATACCATATTCTTAAGCAAACCCTTTCACAAAAAATTGTACTTTGTATGTTTCAGCTGATCCATCAACTCAAGTCTTGATTTTGTAGACCCATGTATAGCTAATGATAGACTTATCTAAAGATAGGTCAACTAAGTCCCAAGTGTTAGTATTAGAGAGAGCTTGTAATTCTTTTGACATGCTTGTTGCCATAAGGGGTTAGAGCTAGCCTTGTGATAGGTTCAAGGTTCATATAGAGAAATAATAGTGGAATAAATATGAAAATCTTTAAGACAAAAAGATGGTTGACTTACTCGAGAGGATCGACAGAGGGGTTATGAAAACTCATTAGATTCTGTTAAGCTATTATAGCTGTAAGATAGACCTATAGAAGAAATATTAGGAAACAAATGTATGGTAGGATCAGGAAAAAAAATTCTGTGAGGGTTTGCTGACTCGAAATTTTGATATTGTGGAAACATTTTATATTTTTGAAAAGTGACATGTCGAGATATTCGTAGTCTTTGAGATAGTGGATTCCAACATCTATATTCTTTATGTTATATCTTATACCTTAGAAAAAAACATAAGCATCCACTGGGTTTAAGTTTGGTGTGCTCATGAGGTTGTAATAAAACAAAGCAAACACATCTAAAAACTTTAAGAAACTGATAATCAGGAGCATGATTAAATAAACGCTCATGTGGAGAGATATTACTTATCACAATAGAGGGAATGCAATTGATGGTATAGACAACAATAACGGTTGTTTCTCCCAAAAGGTTTTTAGGACAATAATATGATATAAGAAAGGCTTAAGTAGTATAAAAAATATGTCTAGTTATTTTTTGTGTTTGGACAAGATCTCATAATGATGGTCCCTGTTTGTATCCCATTGTGTTATTTGTCTGAAATACTTTAATCTTGCAAGAGAATTGAGTACGAATCATATTAGAAAAGAGAGAATAAATGGAGAATAATTTAGATCTATGGCCTATTAAATAAATCCATATTTCATGAGGTGCAGGACCCCAAATATTAGAATGAATGAGATCAAAAGGTGCTAAAGAGATAGAATCATTGAGAGAAAATGGTAAAACATGATCTTTAGATAGTTGAAAAGGACATAATCAAAATGTTTAGTCTTAACATAACCTAGGTTACTGCTAGAGATTAAAGATCTTAATCTAGAGGTAGAAAGATGACCCAAACGAGAGTGCCATATATGAGAGGTGATAAACCCAACAACAAGTTTGAAGGAAGATTTAGTGAAGTACGCTTAAACAATCGTCTAACCTTACACCTTTTCCCAAGTATCTTCCCCGACTATGGATCTTGTACAATGCAACCATGATTTGAAAAAGATAAATTAACACCAAGTTCATTTAATTGTCCAATAGAAATAAAATTTAATGAGAGTTTAGGGAACAAGAAAAGTTTTACGTAGGTGTAATGTGGATGTGTGAACAGTACCTATATGTTGAACATGCATAGTGAAATTATCGGCAGTGTGAACAATTTGTGGTATAGATGGTATTGTTAAAGATTCAAGAATAAAAAAATCAGAGGTCATATGATTGCAATAGGTAGAATTGAGATACCAAGAGTTTGAGGTTCTTGATGTGACAGGTAAGGCAGAGGAGGAGACTATACCAAAATTTGGTTAAAGTTATTGAAGAAGGGAATGGAGGTCCTTTAAAGAGAATTTGAGACAGGTGTTTTTTATTGGCCCCTTAATGGCAGCAGCACTAGTGGAAATAGATTGAAAATACTTAGAAGTATTACCTGGTCCAGAGTTCTGTTTAAGTCATTTTTTACATTCAAAGATATGATGTTCGAGCTTTTTGTAGTAGCTGTAAGATCCTTTATAAAACTTCTTACCTAAATTGTGAGAAGTTTAGGACGAAGTATAAGTTGTAAGGATAAGATTAGTAGTTAGGACAGATTTTTCAATGTGGAGCATATTGAGGCGACTTTCCTCTCAGATGAGCTCCTTAATAATAGTGTTGAGATTGGGTAGAGTTCCTCTATAAAGAAGAGAATTGTGAATGGGTTGAAATTCCTTCTTGAGAGTCATAAGCAAATGTTACATATATTGACGATCTCGAACATTTTTGTAGAGCATAATAGCATCAGGACCAGGCTAGATAGGATCGTCAAATGCTAATAGATCCCAAAGTTCTTGCAATTCAGATACATAATTGTGTGTTATCTGTCTAGGTTATTGTTGTGTGCGATGAAGTCTCCTATATAATTGAAATTGGCGGACATCATCTGATATAGACTAATAATTTTTCAAGAAATTCCATACCTCCTGAGTTATGTCAAATCATCGAAAGTCAAGTCCGATGGCTTTGGTGTAAGTATTTCAAAACCATATTAAGATTTGATGGTTCATTACATCCCATGATACTGATCGTTCATTGAATATGTCAATGTGTTCATCTTTCTTTTGAGTGGGTTTAGGCAATTCTCCAGTAACAATACTCCAAAGGAGTCTCCCCTTAAGAAAGCTACACATTTCCTCAGTCCAAAGATCATAGTTGGAGCCATCAAAGATGATATTAATAGAGTTAGAAATGTATTGGGGAAGTTTAAAGGCATCCATAGTGAAAAAAGACAATAAAATAGGAGATAACCTACTTATAAAGATGGAATTTGATTCTTTTGACCTCATTATTGGATTCAAAGCATAAAAAAACCTTAAAAATAGTCTAGTTTGCAGAAAATCTTAATTAAAATATACTAAATCAAGCACTCAAAATGTCAATTAACTTGTTTTCGAATCGAATCGATGGGTTTAAACCGAACAAATGAGGACACAATACATGGACAAATAAGGAAATGACACATGTTATCATGACATGGTAGATGATGTATCAGGTGATGTGAAAGATAACTAGGATTTTGCGTTATGTGGCAAATGATATGGTACTAACATGTATTCCCTTCCTGTATCTGAGCGATGTCATTTTGCCTTGGAACAAAACGACGTTGTTTAGGTTGTCTTCTTCCTTTAAAAAATCTACAACTAGGGTTTTGACGATCAGAAACTATCAATGACATGTGGGAGCACATGAAACTGCCTCTGGAGATGAATTTTACACCAATGTCATATGCTAAAGATGAGGAATAATTTTTTGGAGCATATTTAAGAACCTAATATACTAAAACAGAATGTTTGAGAGAAAGAATAAAGAAAGCTCTAGAATTTTGACTCCTTTTGTTACAAAGGAGGTTTTGATATCATGTAGAAGTGGAAAATAAATAGAAAATGTAGAAATGTTCTCTATATTTTGTGTGTGAATAATGTCATATAAATCCACCTATTTATACACTCTTAGTGTCTCTAACTAAAGTAAGGAATCAACACAACATTAATGCACATGATTTCAGGAGAAAATAAAGGCTAATTACAAGAGATAGTTAATTAAATAAATTGAGTTCTATTAGTTGATCAATTCATAAAATGTGTACTAAACAAACATCAATATTTTGAGACCAGGCCTAATTAAACCTACCCGGCCCAGATTCCAAGAGTGAACTCCAATTCCTGCCTTGCCCAAGAAAAGTGAAAGTTCAGGTTCTGGACCTCCCCAATTATAGTTAAGAAGTCATCAGCTTGTCTTTGTTTGAGTACAGATCTTGAAGATGATATAAATTCTTTGCACCAATGCAAACACATGGATGATAAATGTGCAGTTTCTCTTATACGATAACGACAACATGGTCCATTGCCTAACGTGCTCTGATGTCATTTTCAGTATTAGATATTGTGTGCCTCTTACCATTCACCAACTCAATTCCCATTTTTGCATTTGTAACAATCAAAGGTGTCGGTCTAACTCTATGTTGTTTCCATTGGCAGGAATTTGGAAGGGTCATAGTGCTTTCTGACTGAAGAAAATGGACCAGTTATAACATTTTAAAATTGGGAGTTCAATCACTGTAGAGTTTTGTAGAGAATGAAGGCAGAGAATTTTGGAAGAGCAAACTCTCGTCATATCATTTGTGTTGTGGGGTTTATATATAAGATTTACAATGGAAAAGTTATACGTAACAAACTACTAAAAAACATGAAAAGAGGGAGAAGATGTAAGAATGTCGTGTGCATTTACAGGCTAGAATAATGGATTTACAATTTGTCACTGTGGGAGTGCGGGAGTTGTCCTTGGGTCTTTGATGCTTTGTTTATTTATGAACCCGTTTGTGAAACTTGGATTCTACAGCCCCTCCTTAAGTTGGAAGGTAAGCAACCCTAACTTGACAAGAATAGCAGAAAGTGTGTGCCTTGGGAGAGTTTGGTAAAGGCATATGCTAATTGATACTTGGAAGGTAGGTTTGTTGTTTGAACGAATCCATCACGAACAACATTGCGAACTAAATGGTAGTCAATGTCGAAGTGCTTAGTGCGTTTGTGAAATATGGGATTGGCGAAAATGTGCACGGTAGCCATATTGTCACTCTGAAGAGGAATAGGAAGTGGAAAAATGACCTAGAGGTCCCAGAGAATGAAGCTAAGCCATTTGATTTCGTAGAAGGTACTGGCCATGCTCCTATATTCAACTTTTACGATGATCTGCTCACCGTGGGTTATTTCTTAGTCTTCCACAAGATTAAGGATGAACTAAAAAATATGCAGAATCCAGTTAGAGACTTCCTTGTGAATTTGCAGCTTGCCCAATCAGCGTCTGAGAAAGCATGGAGTGAAGGGGTAGTCATGAGTAAATAGACTAGGGCTTTTGGTATGGTCGTGGATAAGTGTCGTAAAACATGTAATAGGGCTTTCCAATGAGAATTACGGGGTGTAGCAGTGAATTGACTAAACTGTTGAGTGGCGAAAGCAATGTCAGGATGAGTGAAATTCAAAAACAAGAGTTGACTAACAACCCGTCTATATTTCTCAGGATCAGAGCCATCATCAATGTCAAGTTTGATACTCTGAGCTATGGGAACATCGGTAGGTTGCAAGTCTGTCAATTTTATGTTAGCTAGAATATCATGTATATACTTCTATTGAGATAATAGCATCCCGGTCTGTGATCTAGCAATCTCTACTCTAACAAAATACTTAGCGTTACCTATGTCCTTAATTGTGAATGCACTATTCAGGAATCGCTTTACATCACAGATCAATTCTTCAGAAGGCCTTGTAATTAACACATCATCTACGTAAATAACCAAAGCAACGAAGTTATCATTAGTACCTTTCGTGAAAAGACAATGGTCTGATTCCTTCTGAGTGAAACCCAAATTCATTAGAGTCAAAGTGATCTCCTTGTTCCACTACCTCCCTGCTGATTGAGGCCGTAAAATGATTTTTGTAACCATAGAACCTCTCCTGATTGCGTTTTATTATACCTTTGTGGTGGAATAATGTAGATTTCTTCTTTGATGGGCCTATGTAAATACGCGTTGTTGATGTCGCAATGATGAATAGGCCATGTATTTGTTGCGGCTACTGCAAATAAGGTTCGAATGGTTGTAATTTTGGCAATCGATGAGAATACATCGAAGTAATCAACACCGATGGTTTGCTTGAAACCTTTCACCACGAGTTGCACTTTTCATCAATCAACTGAACCATCCGATTTACGCTTTATTCTGTATACCCACTTCATTGCCAAAGGTTTCTTCCTTGTAGGCAAAACATTGGAACCCAAGTTTCATTATTTTTTAAAGCTTCGATCTCTACCTGCATTGATTCAATCCATAATGGGTCATGTTTAGCAATATTGTATGAAAATGGTTTATGATTAGTGGATAAATTGGCTAAAAAAGTAGAGTGGTGATTGGAGAATTTGATTTTGGTCGTATCTTTGAACTGGTCTAATGTGGCAGTGGCAAAAGAGGTATTTGACAAGTTAGTGACATAATCGTCTAGGTAAAAAGGTTTTTTTTTTGGTCGATACTAAATCAAGTAGGAAGAAGTGGTGGTTGAGGGTGGGTCAGTGGCGGTGGTGAAGAGGAAGATGAAGATGAGGGGGATTCTTGATCTGGAATTTCAGGTGTTGCTGTTAGATCTGGTATAGTGGGGTCGGGTAGGTTTGAGTATGGTATATCAAAACCTTGTCATGTTTTTGGGTTAAAAGAAATGTGT
This sequence comes from Erythroxylum plowmanianum, assembly GCA_025531925.1. NCBI lineage: Eukaryota > Viridiplantae > Streptophyta > Magnoliopsida > Malpighiales > Erythroxylaceae > Erythroxylum > Erythroxylum plowmanianum. The sequence goes on along the minus strand of JANVCQ010000009.1, from coordinate 22,338,724 downwards.
GGGCTTTGAGGTTCAAAAATGGGTATATCCTTTTTTGGTGTTTCTGGTTTGTTGTAAGGGAATAAATGTTCAGGAAAAATAACATCTCAACTAAATATTATTTGTAGATCTGTGCTTTAGAAAACCTAGGTGCTATCCTGGTAACGATGTTGCTGGACAAGATGAACTCTCTCTCATAGAGTAGAGCGATGATTATTGCTCTAAAAGCGAAAGATAAAATTGGCTTCATAAACAGCTGCTACAAGGAGCCCGAGAACAACCTAACTCTATTAAAAAAATGGAGAGCAGCTGATAATATGGTAAACTCGTGGCTTTTAAACTCTACGGTTAAGGATTTAACAAAATCGTTTCTCGTAGTCACCATTGCTAGAGATCTATGGGAAGAGTTGAGGTCTAGGTATGGTGAGAGCAACAGACCTCAAATCTACCAATTAATGCAAGAAATCAGTAATCTAAGATACAGAAATGAATCTGTTACGAATTATTTCACAAAACTAAAGCGACTTTAGGATGATTTAAGATGTGTTATACCTTATAGGAGTTGTCCGTGTGAGGTAGGTAAACTTAACAATGCTGTGGGGTTTATATACAAGATTTACAATGAAAAAGTTATACGTAACAAACTTTCTAACAAACTACTAATAAACATGAAAAGAGGGAGAAGATGCAAGAATCTCGTGTGTACATGTTGGAATAATGGATTTACAATTTGTCACTGTGGGAGTGCGGGAGTTGTCTTTGGGTCTTTGATGCTTTATTTATTTGTGAGCCCGTTTATGAAACTTAGATTATACAAGTTTGCTCCACTGTTTAGGTTGTGTTTAGTTGGAAGTAAAGTTTCTAATGGAATGGAATGGAATAGAATATAATATAATGATTTATAATGGAATGGAACGTAAATAGATGTAATATTAAAAAATTGTTGTTTGGGAAGGATAGAAGAGTTCATAATATAATATAGTGAAATGTTGTTTGGATAAAGATTTTATAATGTAATATAGTGTATCATTTTACATTTCATCCTAAATCTCCCAAATTGAAAGTTTTCTATTTATAATGTTTAGGTTAGAACGAGATGTAATATGAAATCCTCATCTTCTATTCCATCTCATTTTATTATATTATAAAACCTCCTCCTAAACGATAGAATAATATTACATTATATTTCATTTCATTATAAAACCCACAATCAAATATATCCTTAAATGATGCAAATATCGGGATTCAGGCACTCAATACAGACAAGTCGCAAGAGGTTGCTTTCACTTTCCTTGAACTAGTTGTTCAATAGTCACTTGATACTTGAGCAGTCTGTGAGTCTATTCATTCAAGCTGACGGGCTTGTAAGGGTATTTAATATTCGTGCCCTAAACCTCGTGTACAGGTTAACTGTCTCTTTGACATCATACACAATTTTTGCAACACATTTTTTCCTCTAGTTCCATTTTTGTCATTCGATTTTCCATACTTGAAATTTACATTGTGTTTGGTTGCTGTTCTAATGGGTGGGGACAGATGACAGGGATGCAAAAGTCCCGTACTTCGTAGCGTTTGTTTATTGTCCCTACCCATTTTTGTCCCATTTCAGGAGCACATGGACAGAAATTTTTTGTACCTCTCGTGACTGTGGTACAAAATTTCTCGTCTTCTTCTCCAAAACAAAGCACAAGCAATTTCCAGGAATACCCCTTCCCCATATAAGCAATTTTTTATTCTTAATTATATTATTAAACTCATCATCATCATCATCATCATCATTATTATTATTAATTATTGTTA
>JANVCQ010000009.1:22304686-22322995 GCA_025531925.1 Erythroxylum plowmanianum | reverse complement strand
AGTCAGTGAATGAAATGAAACCTATCAGTCTGTCCCAATTACTAAAATACCCCTACTATCAGTAACGGGATGTTACAGTATCAATCATCATGCCACTGTTATTCGATTGTTCAAATCATTTTATGTGAAAATCACGGATGAGAATATTCATTCAAGCAAAAGGAACAAAAGTATGTAACTCGATTTTAAATGGCTGGACATTTCCAGTGACGATTGATGAAAAGGAAGAAGCAGTGCTTAAAGCTGCATATGAGTGGACAAGGGCTGAAGAAGAGAGAGTGCTTGGAAATTCTCAAACCCTGCACGTCATCTTTAGTGCAGTTGATGAAGATTGCTTTGTTATGATATTAGCTTCTGAATCGACGAAAGAATCGTGGGATACTTTAAAAACTATACATGAGGGATCGAAATCTGTGATAACCTCAAAACTTTAGACGTTGACTATGAGATTTGAAGAGCTGAAGATGGATGAGAGTGAAATAATTGGAGACTTCCATGAGAGATTACGTGACATAGCAAACCAAGCACATCAACTCGGGAATAAGTATTCTAACCTGAAACTAGTTAAGAAGACATTGAGATCGTTGCCTCCGAGGTTCATACCAAAAATTGCATCAATTAAGGAAGCTCATGATATCAATGAATTATCATTAGCTATGGTAATTGAAATTCCTACCAATTCTGAGATGAATTTATTAAGGAGCAAATAAAAGAGGAATAAAGGATTGGCATTGCAAGTGGAGATTGATAAAGTCATGAATAACTTCGAAGCTGAATCTGATGAGAATGAGGATATGGAGTTATTGACAAGAAATTTCAACAAGTGGTTAAAGAAAATGAAGAAGGATAGATCCAATTTTATTCAAAACTGTGGGAGCTCATCAAATAGTAATTTCAATCAACCAGCTAAACTTCAAAAAGGTGAAAAATAAATAAAGAAAATTTAATGTCATGAATGTCAAGGCTTTGGACTTGTGCAAGTAGAATGAGCTAACACTTTGAAGAAGAGAAAAGGAAAATCCCATATAAGCACTTAGGGTGAGAATGAATCTGGAAGTGAGTATAGTAGTGAAGAAGAATTTGTGAGTAATGCTACATTGATTATTGTATACAACAAAAGTTTAGTTACTTGCTTAATAATCAATAAGGAAGAAACTGATAATGAAAATGTGGATAAATTAGAAAATCTCAGAAAAAAAGCAAATGAATCAACTCAAAGTCTAACCTCAGATTATGATAGTGATGACAGTGGTTCAAATGATAAAAAGGAGAATATCTATGAAGCCTATGAATTAATGTATGTAAAATGGGTAAACATGCAAGAAAAATGAAAAAAATAAAGAAGGAAAACCTCTTCATGAAGAACATTATTCAAGATCTAGAGAAGAAGTTGTTTTCTACATTAGATGAGCATGGTGAAACAAATTGAAGTTGGTCAATACAGAAAAAGGAATAAGAATGCTATAGAAAAATTAGAGCAATTGCTAAAAATTGGTAAGATTAAAGGAGATTTTCAAGGCATTGGCTATAAAGGAGAAAGTTCTAAGCCTAATGATGAGAATAATGGCACAACCAGATCTGTCCAAGAACAAATCTCAAGGAAGAATAGGAGGTTTATACATACAAATCATTTTTTTGGGCTACCAAAGTCGAAGATTGTTTGAGGTTAAGACAAAACGATCATCGTTACGGTCTAATACAGGCACGGATAGGGACATAGAATGGTTCCAAGGCCCCAGATTAAGATGCTTTTGTGTCTTTCTTTCTTTCTTTAATTTATGTTCTACTGATTCTGGTTTTAAGTCTTTACTGAAGCTAGTTTTAAGTCTAAAATCAAACGGTAAGTTCCAATGGCTTCAATTGTAGCTTTGGCTTGATTTCCCATGAAGAAAAATTTTTCATTTTGGTTTATGGTTTGGACCGTTAGGGCTTACTCTGCCCACCTTAAGCGATCCGGAAAGTATTTGTCTGCAGGTAATGTCTATGCTCGAGGGGATGCATGAAGAGTGTTCAGGAAAGCATATGAGTTGTACCCAAGGCACCAAACCATCATCATTGGCCACAAATCGTTTCCCATGTGTGTGTGTGAGAGAGAGAGAGGCAATTAGGTAATGTCTATGCTCGAGGGGATGCACGACGAGTGTTCAGGAAAGCATCTGAGTTGGACCCAAGGCACCAAACTAGTATGGATTATGGTAGCCAATTCAACTGCGACTTGCCGACTGCGCAGGAGACCAGCCGCCGGTGACTCTCGCTCAATGCGAGTTGTGGAAACTCTCGGAGGAGGTTTGCTTTTCGTTTTTTCCCTCTATTTTTATTGCTTTCTTACCATTACAATAAGGTAGTTGATAGTGGAGACTAGAGTTGAGGAGTCAACGCAGGGACACAACTCTGCAAAAGCGACAATGACCCTCAAGTAGAGTTTTCTATATACTTGTTACATTTTCTACCTTGTGCGTAGTTACGACAAGATGCATCGCCTTGGCCTCCACTGGGGTATCCGTCTCACCAGGCATGTAACAACACGCTATGATCTCTAGTGGTTTCTGTATTTCCATTTATGTCAATGCATGTTGTGTTTTGAGTTTGGAGTTGGTTAGTTATGCATTTTTCTGTATGGTTCGGATAACGTAGATTTTCCTTTCTTAGTCGAGGTTGTTTGCTCTGTCTTTATGACTTTGTGTATCCTTGGCTCTGGGCGGTTGTAATGGCCATGAACTTCTAGTCACCGGGGTTAGGAGTCTTGTCTTTTCCTTTGAGCATAGCATGTAACGAGCCCTAGCTCATGAACTAGCTCTGCAGGGTTACCGTTTATGTCCTGCATACAGCTCTTGGGCGATAACGGTAATGTAGGGCAGCTTCCTCGGCAACCGCTACACCTACCTACATGTTGAGTAGGGTTCTTCTGGCACTTCACGCGTCATATCCATAGGCTTTCTTGAGCATCCTGATTTTTTTTAACCATTGTACTTAAGAAATTGTCAGTTTTTTCCCGTTGGTCCCTGACTTTTAGGCTAATGGTTTGCTGGCCAAGTTCATTTTTTTTTCTCTTTTCATTTTGGTGCTTCACTCATTTACTAAAGCTTCTCTATTAAAATCCCACCTCCCGTATTGACCCTTTCTCTTGTATTGCCTCTTTTTGTTCAGAGTGGGTACTATACACTGCCATTGCTATTCTGCCCCACATCTTGAACTGTGCGATTATTAACTTTTTTACGCTCACAAATCGGTTATGATGTTTTTGATTGGTTCTATTTTCTTTTTAATCTTACATTTCTGTTGATACTATTACTAGTTTTCTTAACAGTTTAGTAGTACTATTTATTGGTCCTATCATTGTTATTATTCAACTCTTTGTTGGTGTTCTGCTGCCTTACCAGTTCAGAGTATCTATCGAATTTGCTCGTATCTAGTTTTTGTTGTTGTATTACTATTGCTGTTATTAGTATCATTATTAGTGTTACTATTACTATTATTTGTAGGTTTATTATTACTATTAATTTCCTGTATTTGAGTTTCCTATTAGTTCTGGTTTTGTCCTTATTATATCTATTATATTTACATAGACATCTATATATATATATATATATAAATATATATATATATAATTTTATTATTATTATTATTATTATTATTATTATTATTTGTTTTATTTTATTTTCTATAATTTTTTAATTTTATTATTATTTATATTATTATTTTTCTTCTTCTTCTTCTTATTATTTTTAGTATTGTAGTAGTTTTATTAATATTTTTGGGTTTATTATTAACTTCTTTCCTTACTCTTTGTGGTGGGGTCCTGTAGTTTTAGCTTTTCAAGTTTTCAAAGGATAGTACCTGTGTGAACACGTGAGACGCACAGGCTAGGAGAGATGTTTTCAGCGCCAACCGGTGGTACCAGTGCAAGCGGGATAGTCCGCGCACCTTCCAGGATTACAGAAGGAGATGACTTAATTAGGATAAGCACTTGGAACGTGGGGACCCTCACGGGAAAGTCCTTAGAATTGGTTGCGATTTTAGATAAGTATCGGATACAAATAGCATGCTTCCAGGAGATTAAGTGGGCAGGAGATAAAGCAAAGGAGATAGGGGGATTCAAACTATGATACTCGAGAAGTACGCGGAAGCAGAATGGGATCGGTATCTTAGTGGACAAGAGACTACTGGACAGAGTAGTGGGAATCACAAGGGTCAATGATAGGATAATGGTGGCACAAATTATTTTAAGCAATGTGGTTCTCAAGGTATGTGCGTATGCACCTCAAACTGGCACAGACGATCAACAAAAATGTACATTCTGGGAGACGCTAGAGGGCGTGTTTTTACACATCCCTATTACCGAGCAGATTGTTCTAGGGGGACTTTAATGGGCATATAGGCGCGGATTCAGCCGGTTATACAGGAACTTATGAGGGTTTTGGATACGACACTAGAAATGCTAGTGGGGTTAATTTATTAGACTTGGCCATAGTATCTGAGTTAGTCATAGTAAATTCCTTCTTTAAGAAAAGTGAAGCGCACTTGGTGACATTTCAAAGTAGCATAAACAAGACACAAATTGATTTTCTCCTTGTCCGGATGAGTGCCAGGTCATGGTGCAAGGATTGCAAAGTACTCCCCGCCGCATGTCTCTCAACCCAACATAATTTGTTAGTTTTGGATTTCGAAATCAAAGGCTGGCGGGCACAGAAATTTACCAAACCAGGACGCAAAATCAAATGGGGAAGACTCAAATGGGACATAGCAGAACTTTTTAGGACTCAGGTTAGGAACAAAGCGACATGGGTTGCGATTAGAGATGCAAATTAGATGTGGCAGGGAGTAGCCCCTGTGGTAAGAGAGATAGCCAATAGACTATTAGGTGTATCTAGAGGTCAGGGGAGGGGGTGAATGGAATCATGGTGGTAGTCTGACGAGGTCCAGGGGACGGTCAAGGCGAAAAAAGGAGCTTATAAAGATATGTTGACGAGTTGCACAGAGGCGGAGCGGATTATCAATAGAGTCAGGTATAAACTGGCAAAACAGAAAGCGAAGAAGACTATCGCAATGGTGAAAGGAGAAGCTTATGAGAAGATGTATAGAGATTTTGGATACGGTCAAAGGAGTGCAAAGAATTTTCAAGATAGCGGGAGATAGGGCACGTAAGACGGCAGACTTCAACCAAGTCTGTTGTATGCGTGACGAAGACGAACAAATACTCACAGATGCCCAAGCCATCAAGCGGAGGTGGAAGAGATACTTTCATGGGCTATATAACGAAGACATATTGGTCAACATAACGTTAGGGGAACCCCCCAGGTTGGGACTATGTCAAAACGGGTACACTTGGGGGAGGATCACAAGGGGGAAAATTACAAAAGTTTTAAAGGGGATGGGGAGCGGCAGGGTAGTAGGACCGAATGACATCCCTATAAAGGTATGGAAACATGTAGGTGTTGTAGGTATTGAGTGGTTAGCTCAACTTTTTAATGTGATCCTCGAGTCCACCAAGACACTGGATGAATGGAGATTGAGTTGGTTAATCCCCTTGTACAAGGCCAAAGGGCCAAAGGGGACATACAACACTGTCAAAACTATCGAGGCATCAAACTATTGAGCCATACCATAAAGCTGTGGGAGAAGGTAATTGAAAAAAGAATCAAGAAAATTGCTTCGATATCGGCCAACCAATTCAGGTTTATGCCTAGTAGGTCCACGATAGAAGCACTACACCTGCTTCGGTGCCTAATAGAATGCTACAAGGAACGGCAACGGGACTTGCATATAGGTTTTGTAGATCTAGAGAAGGCTTATGACAGGGTTCCTAGAGACCTCATATGGTGGTGTTTGGAGGCAAAGGGCATTCCTACAACGTGTATCAGAGTGATTAGGGATATGTATGAAGGAGCACTAGCTAGCGTCAGGATAGTAGGAGGTGACATAGAAGCATTCTCTATTAGTGTTGACCTACACCAAGGCTCGACTTTAAGTACTTTTTTGTTCACTTTAATGTTAGATGAGCTTACCAAATATATTCAAGGAGAGGTACCTTGGTGTATGTTATTTGCTGACGATATTGTCCTGGTGGATGAAACCAAGGAGGGGGTAAATGCCAAGTTAGAATGTTGGAGAGAAGCGTTAAAGATGAAAGGCTTTAAAATGAGCAAGTCCAAGACGGAGTATTTAGAATGCAAGTTCTTAGGTAGCCAGATGGTACAGGCAACGGTAGCCATTGGCACGGACGTCATATCACAAAAGTTGAATTTCAAATACCTCGGCTCCATCATTTAGTGCCATGGAAATATCGATAATGATATATTACATCGTATTAGATCTGGGTGGATCAATTGGAGGAGTGCATCAAGTTTTTTATGTGATAAAAAGGTTCCTGTAAAATTCAAAGGGAAGTTCTATAAAATGGTGATTCAGCCCGCCTTATTATATGGGACAGAATGTTGATCGGCTAAACGTCAAAACACGAGGCAGATGGTGGTTGCAGAAATGCGTATGCTTAGGTGAATGTGTGACATTACCATAAAGGATATGGTACGAAATCGGGTAGTTAGAGAGAGGCTACAGGTAGCAAGTATTGCAGACAAGTTGAGAGAGACAAGACTTAGGTAGTTTGGACATGTGCGCAGAATGGCCTCTACTGCTCCGGTATGACGTGGTGAGTTAATAGACCTAAGTGGATACAAGAGGAGGAGGGGAAGGCCTTACAAGACCTAGAGGGAAGTGATCAAGAAAGATATGTCAGAGTTAGCCCTCACTGAGATAATTGCTAGGAGTAGAAAAGTTTGGCGTGATAGGATAAGGGTAACTGATACACGTATCACATAGGAAGTTCAACCCACTAGGGATGCTGAAAACATAGGATTGTTTTTCCCTTAGGGATGCTCAGTGAAGACCCCAGTGCAACTAGCATTGAAACGGGTCGATCTTTACAAGGTTTAAGGTACCGACAACTCGGGTTATGCATCAAGTATGTCTTCGTCCTTTATTGGAATTCTTTTTACTTACCTATTTGACGTTCTTTTTTTGTTTTTTTCCTTATTCCTGCATCATTATTTTGTATATCACATCTGTATGCGGGTCTATCGAAAACAGTCTCTCTATTATGTAGGGGTAAGACTGCGTACTATCAGACCTCCTTAAACCCTGCTTCACTGCGGGATTTCAGACTGAGTGTGATGATGGTGATGATGATGATGAGTATACAAGGCCGTCGTGTTAAATTTCCAGCAGTAACCCATGGTACCTAAACATACTTGGGTTAGAAAAAATTACCCCCACACATCAAAACAAACACATAAGGGAGTTAATATCAGAAATTGTCAAGATTCATAGTTAGTTGTGATGTCATTAATTGTGGGTGTGTAGCAGCTGTGATTCTTGTTTATCTCTAGGCATTTGCGTGTTTTTGACTGGTTGATTTGTGACATTCTGCAACTGAATATTTGTCTATTTTTCAACGACAATTAAAGTGGAAGTGATGTCCGAAAATTGAAACAGCTAAAGACAACGACAATCTTGGTGAACAATTTTCCTATATGTCGTTGAAAGAGTTGAATTAATTAGGAAAGTTGTGTTTCTTTTTTCAAATGTATTTGTTTATGTTCGTCATTATTTTAATCACTTGAATTGTCTTTGTATTATCTTTTTCAATAAAAGTTGCCGAGAAAATTTTATGTTGAAGTTAACACGAGTCAATTGTATTATTGAGTGTGATTTACTTTTATAAGTAGTGAGGATGAGGGATAGTGTCAAGGGTTGGATGAGTCAACTCTATAATAACTTAAGTAAAACTATTGTTGTATCACAGGTGATGAATACTAATTAATTATAAAAATACGAAGTTAATTAATATTTTAGGAATATTCAAAAAATTAATGGCTTAAAAGAATGAGTAAATTATGCTTATGGATAATAGTTATACATGAAAATCGTTAATAAATTTATGAAAAGATTAATATAATTTATTTGAGTAAAAATAAATTTCCCCTCAGTTTATAATTTGAACTAAAGAAAGTAAACTGCGACTTAAGAGAATTTGTTTGCAACACAATTAATTAAAAATCAGTAAATATCTTCGTAACTATTTCAATCAATGTTGAAATAGACATTCGTTTCTTATATATTAAGTATTTTTAAAATCTTTTTAATTTTTGTTTAACATTTTTGTAGAAATAGGACGGTTTAACAAAGTTGACGAGCACACGGTCCTCGTTAGACCTTTCAAACTACTTTCACACTCAACGTGAAAGAACCTCTCTTTTTTGGTTTTTAGGGGGCGCTTGGTTCATGGAAGATAATGGGAATGAATATAGGGAGGAATGGAAATGGATATAATCATTATAATTATGATAGTTAGTTAAGATGAATGAATGATTACCATTACTTTTGATGGTGGTTGGTTTGTTAAAAATCTTGAGAAATAAAAATTTGGTAAAATTTTGTTTTATTTCAAATTTTAAATATAATTTAATTAATTATATTTTATACACTCTATTTATAACGACAGAATGTTCAAAATCAAGTAGATTGTGGTATTGTTTTTCCACAATTTCAAAAATTGTAGATTTTTTTAAAAATTCTATTTGTATTCGTTACCCTTAAATTAATATTATTTGGTAAGTCTGTAATTTATTATGATTGTTTAAATTACTATAAGAAATTGTAAATTTAATAATAATAATCACATACCCTTAAGTCCATTCACCCTCGATGAATGGTCCAATTAAAGGCATGCATAAAGCTCTTATACCAGGAGAATAAATCAATGATTCTCATTCCTCTGAATTAGGAGGGGAATGGAGGATTGTCAAGAATTGGGTAATAAAAATGTTACCTCTTCAATGATAGTTTGATACCAAACGCAAGGTTTCATTCCATTTCCATATATTTTTCTCGGTTACCCCCAAACAAGTATACGTTTAGTTTTTATTCATTACTGATTTTAACTTATATTTTTTTTAAAATAAAAATATGATTAAATAGTAATGTGGATGTAATTTATTTTTTTTGGTATAAAATTAAAATTGAATATCAAAATTAATAAAACTATTATGTTTTAATAAAATAAATAATTAAATAAGTAATAAATTGATAAAAATTTATTTGTAAACAAATATATAATTTTAAAACTAATGTTAATAATATTTATTTTTGAAAATATTTTAATTTAATGAATAAACATTTCTGAGAAGTTGAAGATTATGAAAACGGTTGAGACATTAAGAAGAAGACGTATGACTTGAAACTACATTAGCAATATCTCATAACATACCAACTGAGCATGTCGCACAAACAGCGTTCCGTGGGTACCATTGTAGGACATACTGTTATTCTCATTACAGTACACCGCCACTTAAATAAGAGTTATTCGATCCCGCAGCCTTCAATGAAAAATACATTTTGTGTTTGCGTTGGTCCAGCTTCCTCAACATAGAAAGTACAAGTAATCTCTGCTCTCAAATTATAAGCATTTAATACATCAAGCCGCTATATACATACACCGGCGCAGAACATTGATTACTAAGTATCATACCAATCCACTAAAGCTTGAGTTTTTAAAAATTATTTAACACTCATAATTCAATAATAAATCTAATTTATTTGATATTTATTATATTAAAAGATTAGGTATGGTTAGTCAAACGTGACTAACAGTTTATGGCAGTCAACAGGACATATGGGAAATTCATCATAACATCAGAACCAGTGAATCTTTTAATTTTAACCCCAGATTGAGTATAAAATCTGAGACTTTCCATGATTTTTCCTTCGGAAGACAGATTTATGTCGTGATAAGGTTCTTAACATCAGCCTTAGACTCGGACATAAACTAGAGTTGTAACAAAGAAAAATTACGAACAAAAAAGAAAAGGGGGTTACCCATTTAAGTGATTATAATGATTAAAACTTTGTTATTTCACTCAATGTTTACATACATTCAAGCAATTGAATACATTTGGATGACAAATTTGAGGTCATTTTGCAATCCGCCTTCGAATAATTATAGCTTATTAGTTTACACAAAAAAAAAGCTTATTAGTAAATCAGGTCTCCAAAATTCGCATGAAGTCTTTTTATTTAACCAATTGGAAGAACACTATTTTCGCATAACTAAATGATTGAAGATATACAAAACAGCTCTGACAAGGGCCAATATGGGCACGTTTTAACTATATGAAGACAAATTTTCTTGGCCAAGTAGTCCAGATTCCAATTTAATCACTGCCAGTGATTGTCAGCTGATTCACTTGGATGATCATCAGCCAGATTTTTCATCCATTGTCTTCTTGATTTGTCCGGTTTCCATTCATCATTTTTACGTGTCGGCAAAGCGCAATAATCAAATATGTTACGTTAATTCTAACCGGTAAAAGATGACTATGGATGACTATTTAGAGATGTTTTTATGAGGTGAAGAAGCTAACGTTCGGGTGATACTAATGCGGCAAAGTGCAGCACACAAGGGCCCATGTGGAAGCACAATCTCTGCTCCAACTTCTGGACTAAGACTAAAAAGGGCTTTGCGTACGTGAGCGTATGTCAGTTTAGTTTGCTGTAATATTGAAGTTTTGAGTTTTGACCCATCGGGAAACTGAGTGGCGTTTGTAGATAAGTGTATTCCGCTATCTTGGCTTTAGCATTACATGACACGTATAAAAAATTTACTCCACTGATTTCCTTTCAAGTGTTTTGTCTATTTTCCTCTGCTGCAAGGTGAGTGGACAGCAGTTGCTGATACGTTTACATTTAGGCCGTCACGTACACTTCACAATCTACGAAGTTGAATGGTTAGACAATGCTGGTTTTTAAATATGAAGAAAATATAGTTTTTTGTGAAGAGGAGTCATGGGAAGGGAAGCCATTGGTGGGAAATGAATGATCGGTATACAACTTTCAGAGCTACTTTATTGGGATGAAGGGACTGGAATCCTTATCCATATTCCATAAAGAGCTTTGATGCAGGCCCTTGAGGAATTCTACTTGCATATGTGATGTGACAACCCACATTCTGCATTGACGATGGTTAGACGATATGTCACCAACAGAAAGAAGTCACGACAGGGATAACTTTTGAGCAGTCCCTCTCTTATTAAACGCAGATAGTGTTTTAACTTCTTAAATATTGAAATTGGATATGTGCTTCTAATATGATAGTTCCTGAATTCCTGAAATGAAATTACTGGAGTTGAAAAATATATATGAGCTTTGAAGACCTTTGTTCAGACTATTACATATATGTAATTTATCAAATCAAAAATTTCCTCATCGAATTAGTTAATTGTGTTTGCTCATACAATCAAAAATAATTTAACTATATATATATAATGATTCGAAGCAAAGATATATTTTTTATGCTATATATTTATATGCAATTAGATTCAAATAAATATTTCTAGGTATTATTGATTAATTGTGTTTAGCTGTACACCCAATTTTTATTTTTGCAAATCACATAGAGTAAGAAAATTTCCTGTCTTGTTAAGTAATTGTTTTCGATTGTCCAACCAAATTTCAAAAATTTAAATTGTATAAAGAAATTTTTTACATTTATATTAAATGATTAATGCTTGATAAATGCAAGGATTAAGATAATGAATGCTCATCTTAGCATAACTTCCATTTCATGATATATGAACTATTCATTAATTTAACTATGTGAAATCCAGTCCATAAACAATAAAATATCGGAAAATATAGAAATCATAACCTAAAAGGATCCACTCAGAATTTTTTAGAAGACAATGGGGGAAAGAGAAAAATAGAAAAGATAGAGATGAATAATGCAAATTGGTTGAACTTGAAGATCCAAGGGAAAGCTCTCCGAGGCCGATCACGATCTCGCAAAAAGTCCCCGGATATCACGCAAGTGTGAGCTCAAGAGGCAGTAACGAAAGAGTTTGGACATATGGTAGTACGGGACCTCCGAACTCACCACACTTATTTACTGTAACAAAAAGAGATGTTATAGTTTCATGCAGGCACTATGATCATCTCACGTTAGTAGCACTGCCCAAGCAATTTCTCTCCATCCATTTCGAAGACATTTTTAATAATAGGACATGTCTCGAAACGGGAATCTATTGCTCGCCACCAAGTGGCTTTTGTCGCACGTGTCTAAATCATTGACAATATCACACGAACAGTGTCTTTGTACTCTAGGGACATACGGATCAGTCCCCTTGGAGTATGTTAAAAATACGGCCATTCTTCATTGACTTTCCTTCTCCGTACATAAGCATAGTACATTTGTCGAAGAGGACGGTCCTAGCCACCAAAGAAATTGGAGAGGATCGATTATTTCCCAACATGGGCCGTACACGTTAAGGGTATACATCTACATGATGGGCAGCGGAAAACAAAGAAGTCAATTTATTAGAAATTTTAGTCCAGAGGTGGATTAGAATAACCCGGTTGAAGCTTAATAATCATATGTCTGTAATGCATTGTAGTTAAAATGACTAAAATTATTTATTTGAATAGTTGATCTTTATTATTTATAAACTCTTTAATATTTTTATGTTTAGTTAATATGAGACACTCTAATACTCTCTCTTAAGTGTAACTGGAACTGGACATTTAATTATCACTTGAAATAAACACAATAGTAACCGGACCAGCAGCTGGGACTGGACATCTATACGTATAACCGAAAAATTAATAATATGGATCAAACTTGCTTTGAAACTATACTACAATTTTTAACATGGGCAGAATATAGAGTCCACTAATAAGAATTGAGGTTGGGTTAATCATTATCAAAATGACTAGAACTAATCATTTAGATAATTGACTTTTACCACTTATAAATCCTTTAACATTTTCATTTTTAATTAATATGAAAACTCTAATGCAGTTTATATGAATGTAGAGGGCATGGTGTAGTTAACATGGATTGGTTGCTATCTGGTCCTGAGAAAGATGAGGAAAGAAAAAGCCAATTGCGTGCAGAAATGGAGAATGATAAAGGCAGCTAGAGTCGGTTTTTCCATTCCTTGGAAGGAAACTAGCTTATTTCGGCCTTGGAGTTGGAGGTTCGTGGAATCTTATGACTTGTCTACACCCATGAAGGGTATAGTAGTCATTCTACTCTTTAAATAACTACAAAAAGGTAGTTATATATATTTGAACGAAACATTAAGAAGGAAATAGATGAATGTATTCGTGGCTTCTGATGCTTCTATCAAAAAAGACACACATATAAAAACTCTCTGCAGAAGATTGTACACTTTTTTTACCCGGTGAAATCACAACATTGAATTCAAGTAGGTAATTCTTTGTTTTTATGCATATGAAACGATCTTGTGTTTAACATGATCTTTGTGGTTATGTTTCGTGATGTTAATTTCTAACATTGGTATCAGAGCAGGTTTAATTTTGTGTTTATGTTATATGCATGCGTAATATATAATATGTTTTGGGCTTCTGGTTTGTACTATGTTTCTAGTTTTGTTGTGGTAACATATGTGTGTTTCATTTGTTTGTCTTATCTGTCTAAATTGTTGGAAAATGAGTGTTGAAAGTCTTCAACAGTGACAAACGCATTATCTTTACAGTAAAACATAGTGAATACGAAAACGAAAAAAAGGAGATCTTTATGTTTTTTTTGTGTATAGTTTTTTTATGAATGGTCTTCAACAAGAAAACAAGAAAACGTTGGTTTTCGTTTCTTCTGGATGCTTTCATTGTCAAAAGCAGGAAAAGAAAAGTAAAAAAAATGCAGAAACAACAAAATGCAGAGAAAGAAATGCAGGAGGAAGAAGAAGACTCCTTCTTAAAAAGGCACATGGCCTTTCTTGTTTCCTTTAATGCCAAGCACGTGGCCTTTCATTTTTCCTTTAATGCTAAGTGCTTCTTATTATTGTACAATGTGTATAATAAGACAAAACTAATTAATGTTTGATGTCAGTTTCCATGTATATACATATGTTATATATATTTGTGGTATATCACTTATAGATATAATGAATTATAATATAATATAAAGAATTAGAAATTAGTTTTCTAGTTTACACTAACTAATTAAGTTAGTTAAATTAGTTTATAATGAATATAACAATGTTTTAAAAAATGAGAAAGTTTTTTTTAATACAAGAAAACTAATTTGTTTAGTTAAAATTAGAAAAGGGGTTTCATTAGAAATTAGTTTCTAATTAAACCAAAATAAATTGATTAGTTCGATTATACTTTAAATTAGAAATAAGTTTCGAATTCTATTTGAATTATTCATATTTGAATATTAGAAATAAGTTTCTAATTAATTAGAAAGTTTTTTAATTAAAAAAACTAATTAATTTGTTTAGTTCAAATAACCTTAGAAATAAACTAATTTCGTTGGTTTATTTTCCAAATAAATCAATACTAATTTGTTTAGTTGAAATTAGATTCAACTTAGAAATAAACTAATTTTGTTGGTTTATTTTTTAATTAAATAAATACTAATTTGTTTAGTTAACATTAGATAGGAGTCTCATTAGAAATTAGTTTCTAATTAAACCAAGATAATTGATTAGTTCAATTATAAGTTAAATTAGAAATAAGTTTCTAATTGATTAGATATTAAAAGCATTTTTTGATTAGTTCAATAAATTGTTGATAAACAAATATAATACAAAATAATAAATTAAATTATTTTCATATATGAACATAAGTTCGCTATGTGTTAGACAAAATAATTTGTTATTTTGTATACTCTTCTGATTCGTGAAAATTTGTTTTTCAAGAAAATATATATTATTAAGCAAACGCTTAAGCTTATTCAATGTGAGGCATAGAAGAGACGAATTAGCAACATGTATATACAGTTAGTCAACATGCGTTTAATGCCTGGAGATAGTCAAACACAATATGTTATTGTAGTTAATAACATGATGCAAGAGTTATATTTTGGAGGTTGCCTAGCTTACGCAGATGTTGAAGTAAAGTATATGACTTTGCTTGCGACATCACCTCAACCTCAAGGTGAACTATTACGAATGCTCTGGAATAATATGCCTGAGGAGAAGACTTATAATTTGTTAGTGATGAGATTTATTAAAAAGATGCGTAGAAGGGAGTTGAGTAGAACTTTATATCCTATAGGTCTTCCAATGGAAATAGTAAGAGCTATTGTCAATCGAGCTTCACGAATTGTGTCACGCGAACTCGTGAACTCATTTTCGCGTAGGATTCATTACCTATAGACTGTTCGTAGGTTGAAGCACAGTTAATACAATATGTTGTTTTATAAGAACTACGTCTTAATATTTATGTAATATGTTTACATAAATTTTATATAGAAATTTGTCTAGGGTAAAGTAATTAGGATTCGATTGTTGTATGAATAATGATTGAACACATTTTGTGGATTTTTGATTTCATAAGCAATTGTGATCGAATTATTTATTCTATGAACGATTAATGTGACATTAACGTGCATATATATTTCTTTCTTATTATAGAAACTTAGTGTTTTGAAAATGGCTACTGCTTCGAAGAATATTGTTGTTGAACTCAATAGGGGTGAGAAAATCAATGGTGATAATTACGAAATCTGGAGTATAAAAATCCAATATGTACTAGAAGAGCAAGAGGCTCTTGAGCCATTAAACCTAACCATGAACGTTTCTGAGGAGGGCACTACAGCCCAATATAGAAGGGACCGTGATGCATATGAATTATGGAAAAAGAAGAGCTCTTTAGCTCGCATCACGTTGCTGAGTAGCATGGATAATGATATCATACGTTCCGTAAATTCGAAGCTGCAAAGGATATGTGGTCCGCATTAGCTGCTCATTTTGGAGGTGCTTCAGTGACCAAAGTGAGGTCACTTACAATTAAGTTTGATACTTATAAGAAGCGCCCAAATGATACAATACAAAAACATTTGAGAAAAATGTCCAACATGGTAAGTGAGTTACGTGATGTTGGTCATGAGCTGTCTGATGAACAATAAGTGAAAGTTGTGATTCGTTTATTACCTCAGAGTTGGGAGCATATGAAGATGCACCTAACTCATAATGAAAACATCAAGACAATGGAAGATGCTACTAGGCATCTTATCTTGGAGGAAGAGTGTCTTGAAGCCTCAAAGATGTCTTCTGAGGCATATGCAGTTAGTTCTAGCTCATATGGAGCTATAAATAAGAAACACAAGCATCATGGTAGATATAAGTGGAAGAAGAATAAGAAATTCAACCACGCTCCTCAGGAATCCAAGAAGGAAAAATGGAACCAACGTGGAAGGAAAAATGTCCTTTCAAAAAGAAGAACATGAAACATATAAAATGCTATAATTGTTGTAATAAGGGCTATTTTACTCGAGATTGTACCGAGCCTAAAAAGGTACAATTTTATAATACAAACATTTGTTCTGTGAATGTTTCTTGTTTTGTTTTTCTAACTGAATCACATCCTTTGTGGATTGCAAACTCAGGAGCAACCAACTATGTAGCGAAGGATCGTGATGCCTTCATTGAGTTTCGTAAACTCCCACATGAAAGTCGATGGCTTTATGTAGGTGATAATTCTAAAGTTGTTGTACAAGGAATTGACACATGTAAATTGGACATGCGTAGAGGGCGACCCCTTATCCTACATGAAGTATTATTTTCTCCACAGATTCTTTGGAATCTTTTATCTGTGTTGATGTTAGTTAAACTTGGTTTTAATATAAATGTCCACAGTGGTGGAATGGATTTGTATCTTGGATCTATTAATTATGGTCATGGTTTTTTATTAGATGGTTTTATTGTGCTGGATGTGTTAAAGGAAAATAATAATATTAGTTATTCATTATTTACATTTAGTAATTCCAACAATGATGCAACTTTGTGGCATGCTAGATTAAGCCATATTGGTCAAAATTGAATCAGTCGATTAGCTAAAGAAGGACTTTTAGGTAATCTAAGTCAAGTAGATCTACCTACATGTGAGCATTGTTTAGCTGGTAAAATGACATGAAAGCCATTTGGAAAGGGAACATGAGCTTTATATCCATTGCAATTAATTCATTCTAACATTGGTGGTCCAATGAATGTAAGGGCTAGACGTGGGGCAATTTATTTCATCACTTTCATAGATGACTATCCTCGGTATGGTCATGTCTATTTGATTTCTCATAAATCGAAAGCATTCAATTGTTTCATAAAATACATGAACTTGGTTGAGAATCAATTAGATAAGAAAATAAAAGCATTACGAACTGATCGAGAACAAGAATACTTGTCAAAAAAGTTCAAGGCTTTATGTGATGAGAAAGGAATAGAAAGGCAATTAACAATTCCAAGAACCCCACAACAAAATGGTGTCGCAGAAAGATGAAATAGGATGCTATTAGAAATGATTAGGTCCATAATGGCCCAAGCAAATTTACCAATCACCTTTTCGGGTGATGCATTGCTAACAGCCACCTATGTACTTAATTGTGTGCTCACAAAATTAGTTACAAGCACACCATATGAGTTATGGACTAGTAGGAGACCTGATATATCAAGTCTCAGACCTTGGAGGTGTGCAGCATATGTTCATGATCTCTCTCATAAACATGGGAAATTAGGCCTAAGAGAGAGAAAAGGTGTTTTTATTAGATACTCAGAACACTCAAAAGGATACGTGTTCATTAGTGAATAAGGTAATGGAAGTGTAACTGAATTTGAATAACGAGATGTAACATTCTTAGAGAATGATTTTCCTAAGAAAGGCGAAATAGGTAAAGACCTATTATTATATGAATCGCTTGATTAGAATGATTTTGTTATGAAGAATCAAGACGGGGAACTTCAGCCAAGTGGGAGCAATTCCATAGAAAGGTTCTCTATAATGACTGATCTGAATGGGAGCAATCAGATCAATCATGAATTTGTTTATGATGAACATCAGTTAAGACGAAGTAATCGAGGGATAATTCCTCGATGTCGTTTTGAGATTGAAGGAGAAATTAATATGATTGTTTCGTAAGAGGAAGAAGAGCCAAGGAATGTAAATGAGGCTCTTACTGGCCCTGCTAAAGAAGAATGGATGAAAGCAATGACAAAAGAAATGGTTTCTTTAAGCTCAAATCAAGTATGGGACTTGGTTGATCTCCCTGAAGGGCGTAAAGCAATTGAGAACAAGTGGGTTCTCAAAATTAAGCGAAAAGCTGATAGCAATATCGAAAGATATAAGGCACATCTTGTAGCAAAAGGATACACACAGCAGGAGGGAAATGATTACGAGGAAACGTTTTCACCTGTTGTGAAGTTTGTTTCAATCCATCTTATTCTGGCTATAGTAGCCAGTATGGATCTTGAATTACATCAAATGGATATAAAAACTACTTTTTTCAATGGAGAATTAGAT
>JANVCQ010000009.1:22240564-22258367 GCA_025531925.1 Erythroxylum plowmanianum | reverse complement strand
TCTTAACCAATTCTATACATTTTATTATTATCAAAACACAAGTGGGATTTAATTTGTCAACCACCATTGGTCCAACAAGGAGCATTTGTTGTTTGGATGTAGCTTCACCAAAGAGATTTGGGCACGACTTTAGGCTCTGCTAAGCATTAGTCCTGCTTCTTCTTAGGAGGAAACTATCAACTAGTTAGGGTAACTGAAACTGTTGAATCAAGTAGATTATAAGACAATCAAGATCGCATGGAGTGTGATGATTTACAATATTTGGAAAGAGAGAAACTATCGAACTTTCAGACAATTAAACTGAAGCTCAATAAAGGTATTCCAAGATATTGTTCTCTATAGTAGATTGACCTTCCTAGCGACAGGAATAATAAGTAATTTATTTGCTAATATGAAAATGAGATGGTGCATGTTTTGAGATAATTTGTAAACTCGAAACTAGGAATGGTTTCCTATATGTTTTGTTCTCTAGGCCTAGATTGTGAAAATATAGCCATTTTAGATCTTTTGTACGAATTAGATATGGTGTAGCCTTGTATGTATATATATAGTATAAATGAAATACCAAATTAACTTTTAAAAAATAATTTTATTATGGAAAGAAACAAAATTGAGTTTCTGCATAAAATCAATAGTGATTATACTCGACGATAGGTTTTATCCACAATTGCTGGATTATGCTTACAGATAGGTTCAATCTACAATTATTGTAGGCACATCTTTTAAATCTCTTTAGTTGTAATTACATTAGATAATTTTATCCTATATCAACTTATCTTACCTTAGATAACATCATATACAATCTAATCATTTAGTTTGGATTGAATCAATTATATATTGATTCATCTAAACTCAATTGGTGTATAAATATAGCACACATTATTTAGTAATAATCATTGAAAAATAAATACAATAAATGTCACTTTCAACTTTTTAGTTTTGTCTTCTTCCTTTCATGTTATTAAAGCCCACTTGAGCCAAGTCTCAATTTTTTTGTGCACCTCTGCTACATCTACTATCTATAAACATAGCCTACTACGCTGTTATCCACAAAACCTTACAATGCAGACCATCAACACTTGACTACCAATCACCAATATCACCAATTTTACGACTACAACTCTCGACAATAATAACTAACTCGTTTGGCGCAATCAAGTAAAAATAATACTACTTATTAACAACATACATCCTCATCTTCTCAATAATATTGTGAGTCCATGGAGTGATAAAAAGCTCTACAAATCATGGAGTCATAAGGATGATTATATGAATTCCCATAAATCATAGAGTGATAAGGATGATCATACACACATAATTATCAAAGGAAATATGGTTAGTGACAAGGACTTCCAAAGAGCAACAAATTCCTACAGAAGTGGTAATTCATCAGATAAAGGAAACTTTAGCTAATTGATAGCACTGATATCTCTTTTCATATTTTAGTTGTAGTATTGATGGAGATAAAATTGTAATCTTTCCTTCCTTATCTTGTACAATACCTACATATATATATATATATATATATAGCTTTATCAAGCTTGTAATTAGTATCAGTGTGATGGAATCAATTCCAAAATAATAAAATCCCCTTTTGTTATAATTCTGTTTTTTCTTTTGGCATCAGAGAAGCAGGCCTATCTCTTATTCTAATCATCATGACTTTATTGTCTTTGAATGTTAGGAATTTCATCACACTAAAGCTCACTCAATCCAATTATGGAAAGAACAAATTTTGTTTACCATCTCTTCGGCTCCGTTTTAGGGAGGATTAGTAAAAAGCCAAGATTTGGTTAGTCATCTCACCAATGAAACACTAGTTCCAACAAAATATACAACTTCAGATTCAAACATCAAAAACACTACGCCGCAGTTGATAAAAGAATTCACTACTTGGCAAAAGTTTGATCGCCTTCTCTGAGTTTGGATCATCGGAACCCTCTTTGAAGAAGTTCTTAGACTTGTCATTGGTTTAGATACAACACATGTAGTTTAGGAAGAACTGAAAGATGCTTATGTATAAGATTCTCAAGAGTGAGAGTTTACATGATGACAATAACTGACTTATCTTTGCAACGATGATAACAAGACCATTAGAGATCACACAGGCTTCTTTAAAGATTTGTGTGATAATCTTGCTGCTATCGAAAAACTTATACCAAATAAAGAAAAATTCTTCTATCTCCTTAATTACAAGTCTTGGTCCACAATATGAAACCTTTACAATAACGATGTTGAAACCTCCAAGACCAATTTACTCTGAGTTGATCTCACAACTGCAAAATCTTGATCAGTGTCAAAACTAGTTTTTAAACCATCAGATGTGTCTTTGTCTCACCTCACTCCACATTTAGCCTTCTATAGCCAGCAACAGAAATAATCTCAAAGTATTAGTTCAAGGAATCACAAAAGTACCTTTACTTCCTCAGGTCGTGGATTTCAAGCGCAATAATTTTGAAACCAAAATCAAAGCTATCTCAAAGACTCAACTTCAGTTACACAACAATGACAACCACCACCTTGAATGACATATGAAAACAATAGAGTGAGATCTATATCATAGTGAAACATGTCAATATTATGTGAAACTAGGCCATATTGCTAAAATTTGTTGGTGGATACCAAAACGAACGACTCAAAATGATGCAATTTCACAAACCCTTATAACTCTCAATTTAGAAAACTCCATTGTCGAAACAGAATGGACTTTTGATACAAGAGCCTCAAATCAGATGACGGGAAAGCAAGGAATGCAAACTAATATTCATAAATACTTTGGATTTGATTCAATCATAATTGGAGATGGTTTTTCTATACCTATAACAAGTATTGGTGGTTCATTTATTAAGTAAAAATAAAAGATTTTGCCTTTTCATGATGTTCTTTTAGTTCCAAATCTTAAAAAAAATGCTTTCGATAAGTCAATTAACCTCTCAATTTCCTGTTAGTTTGTGAATTTACTTGCGTTGGTTTTTGTATAAAGGAATGGAAAGCAGGACATCCGTAAATAACAAGGAATAGGAAGCATGACTTGTATACCTTATCTGATGTACTAGAAGCACACTTCTCTCATTGTTTCAAGTCTAACACTGTAGATGTTTGACACCAATGCTTAGGACACCCTCAAGCTTCAGCAGTCCAGTTGTTAAAAAATAAAGGATTAATTGATGTTCAAGGTCCTTTATGAACTGAACATTTATGTCATACCTGTCAATTAGCAAACCTAAGTAAACTTCCTTTTGCTCTTTTTGGACACTCGACTTTTGGTATCTTTGATAAGATTCACTGACTTGTGGGGACCTGCTCCTATTCTATCTGTTGGCAAGTTTAAATTTTATGTATTTTTAGTTGATGATTTTTGCAAGTATACTTGGATTATTCCATTAAAACATAAATATGATGTTTTTGTTGCCTATTTAGCATTTGAATAGTATGTTGAACAATAATTCAAAAAGAAAATAAAAATCTTCCACATAAATGGTGGAGGAGAATTTGTTAACTCTAGATTATCATCACATTTTCTTACAGCAGGTATTATTCATCAGATTTCATGCCCCTACACTCCGGAGATCAATTCATGATAGTGTTTTTAGTGATCAATTTGGGATAAATTGAGATCATTAATGATGTTACTATGGATGATATATTAAGATTATTTGGTTCTGTCACAATTGTGAAAAGGATCACCCTAATCGTGGCAGGCATAAAAAAATGGAAATGTTGTTTAACATAAATTAAAATCCAAGAGTCATTAGCAAAGGTTAATAATTGGTGAATTGCCATATCTACAATTCCAGATAAGATGAAATGATCTGGATAATATATATACCAAGGTATAACAGTAAATGACCTTATTAATTGCATTACTAAACCTTTTCAGAAAGGGAATTATGATAATCTATATTATGACAGGAATTGATCAGTATTATAAATGGTTGATTAGCAATGGTGAAAACACATGATTGATAAATAGTTACATGAACAATATGGATGATGATAGTAAGAAATTTTCTTTCGAAGAAGAATTTCCCCAAATTTAGTAAAGTAGACCAAATGGTTTATTTAAAGAATGATTAGTGAAGAAATGAATCAGAAATTAAAAAGGAATGAATCAAGAGAGAATATTGGAGTCCTACTCCTAATGGAGACTAAAGTGTAATAGGTTGAATGTGCTATAAAGAGTACATGTAGCTTGTCGATGTAAAATATCTAACTAGGTGATTGGATTCTTAAATTTTAGGTGATACTATTATTAATGTGAGGAAAACTTAAGTTCACACTATACTCTGTGCAAATATGTCCAAGAGATACAAATTAGATTTGATGAATGTGTTTCCAACATGAGAAATTCAGATTGCAAAAACATTGAGATGCGTGAACTAGTATGAATGAAAAGACATTGAATAAGCCATTATGAAAACAGAGGAAATTGAATGAAATGAGAAAATCATTCAAGGAAAGAAGTTAATTGGAAAACCGAAAAATAACATGAGATAATATGACCTCATTGGAGAAATATTTAAGATAGTATGATACCTGAATAAGCGACTAGAAAATCGAATGATTCCATTGAATATAGTCAAGTGGAAGAAATTATTTGAGTGATGAAGCATTGTGAGAAACTGAAGAGCATATGAAAAAGCAATATCTCCACCTGTTTCGTCAATTAGATAAAAATTTCAAGAACGAAATTTTTTAAAGGAGGGGAGAATCGTAACATCCCATGTTTGGGGCTAAACCCCAGAATTGTGAACTGAGCGTACTGTAGAGTGCATTGTATGCTCATGCATCATTGTATATTCACACACATGTGAATATTTATTATTAACATATTTAAATAATTGTTCATGCATTCATTAATATTTTTCAGGTATAATTAACTGATTAAGGTAATTAAATTGTGAATTATGAATTGTTTGCATTAAAGATTTAATTGGAGACTATTAGTATTATTTAGACATTTTTAGGAGTGCAAAAAGTTGATTGATTTAATTGATAACAAATAGCGTATGTGCATGTGTCATTGTGGCAGTATAAAATAGTGACAAATGTTAAACCATGCAAGAGGACACTTAGATACGTGTTTTAGACATTGTTTTCCTGCAGCTAAGCTCTCTCTCATTGTTATTCACCGAGAGTAATATTGTTATCAAATCTACTTCTGGTTTTAGCAAACATCGAGCATCAAATTGTAGCGATTTTTACGGTGTTAATATATATGCACGCATGAGAAGTTTAAATAGTATAGTTTTAGTGAATAAATACACTAAACGACTTAAATGAGGAACTAAATTTGTTAAATGTATCTGGAATGACATCTGACTTTATTGAGTGTTGTGAAGTTGTGAACAGCTGAAAAGATACAAACACAATAGAGAGAGAACGGATGAACATAGTAGTGAGAGAAAGCTTGTGTGAGGTTTTGGTTAGCTTGCGTATGACTTGTTTTGAGTTTGTACTGAAGTAGAAAGACAGGATATATGCTTAGGAATGAACAAAGTAGTGAAAGGGACTGAAAAACAAGAAAAAAGAAATTGTTCTGAGAGTGAAAGTGCACAACAATGCATGCACGCACGGGTGTGCATAAGGATTGCACACTCGTGACTAAATATTGTGGGTTATTAATGAGAATAAAAGTTACAATCATGAGATGAGAGAAACAAATAGACTCTGTTTGAATGATTAAAAACACGAGGCTAACTTTTGTGAAGGAGGTGATAACTCATGATCGTGCATTCGAGAGTTTCTTTTACACTGAACAGTCTTACTTCTTTTGTTTATAACTCCTTCTCTATACATCCAAATGACTTGATTCTTAAACCAGTAGACTCAGAACACATTTTTCTACCTCTCCATAAAAATTGGTAGCTTTCTTAATTGATTTGAAAAATAATGATTGAATGAAATTGAGGGAATATGTTGGAATAGTATGAATTGGAATATTTTATTGGACATACTTTGGTATTTTGAATACATCATGGTCTATAGAGTTCCAAATGAGTTGATTCTTAATTCAAATGAAACTATGGACATAAATCTACAATTGTCCTGAAGAAGTCAAATTGTAATTCTGGTCTTAAGAATAAAATTTGTTCTGAAGTTGAGTTATGAGTGTTATAGCTTAAGAATAGACTGACATTTTTGGAGTATAACTTTTAGTATATCGAATCAAATTGAATGATCATAGTGTCAATAGAAACCTAAGATATAGAGGAACAATTGTCTAGAAGGAAGTGTTATTTAAATCCTTCATTTTCTAGATCTTATTGATCATACACAGTTGACCAGAATGGAATGTTTTTAGAAACAGTTGAAATAGAGAATGAGTAATTGAGTTTTGGTACAATTGGAGTACAATTAGTATATACATTAATGTATGACAGAAATATACCCGAGAATTTGTCATTAAACATGCATGATACTTGAAACATCAATACATGTTTTTATTCTGTTACATATGCACTCTAGTAATATGAAATTATTTTTATTGCATATAAATGAGTAATTAGAGAAACTATTTCTAGATATTGTGAAGGAGGTGAGAACTCATGATCGTGCTTAAGCACGATCGTGCATTCGAGAGTTTCTTTTACACTAAATAGTCTTACTTATTTTGATCATAACTCCTTATATAGACATCAAAATGACTTGATTCTTAAACCAATAGACTCATAAAACATTGTTCTACCTCTCCATAAAAATTAGTAGCTTTCTGAATTGATTTGAAAAATATTTATTGAATGAAAGTGAGGGAATCTTTTGGAATAGTATGAACTGGAATATTTTACTGAACATACTTCAGTATTCTGATTATATCTTAGTTTGTAGAGTTCAAAGTGAGTTGATTCTTAATTCAATTGAAGATGGGGACATAAAGCTATAATGTCTATGAAGAAATAAAATTGTAATTCTAGTCTTAAGAATTCCAAAATCTATTTTGAAGTTGATTTATTAGTTTTATTATAGCTTAAGAATAGACTGACATATTTGGAGTATAACTTTCAGTATATTGAATCAAATTGAATGATCTTAGTGTCAATAGCAACCTAAGACATAGAGGAACAATTGTCTAGAAGGAAGTGTTATTTAAATCCTTCATTTTCTAGATTTTATTGATCATACCCAGTTGACCAGAATGGAAAGTTTTCAGAAACAATTGAAATAGAGAATGAGTGATTGAGTTTTGGTATAATTGGAGTACAATTAATATGTACATTAACGTATGACAGAAGTATACCTAAGAATTTGTCATTGAACATGCATGATATATGAAACGTTGATAAATGTGTTTATTCTGTTACATAAGCACTCTGACAGAAATATACCAGCGAATTTGTCATTGAATATGCATGCTACATAAAACATTGATACATGTGATTATTCTGTTACATAAGTGCTCTAGTAATATGAAATTGTTTTCATTGCATATAAATGAGCAACTAGAGCAAATGCTTCCAGATATTGTTAGAACAGCAAGGCAATAAGCTTAAGGGAGCAACTGTGAGTAGCCTAAGATGGTCTCACTTTACTTGTATTATATATTACTGAGCTGTATTGCTATCTTATTAAGCCGTACTAAATTGTGCTGATTGTGTATTGGATTTCGAACAATGTTTGTCCAAGGCATTTTTGATACATCAAAATGATATTGGAAGTGCTAATTGAATGTTAATGTGACTGCTTAATTTTTTTTTCTAATTCTCAACTGAAAAGTTGAATGTTGGACCTAGTCCGATGACTACTACTATTGTGAATTGTTACTGTGACTAATATTGTGAATGTTAAACTATCATAATATTTGCAAAAGGAAGTGATTGAATGTGATTACTGAATCATGATATGCATTTCATTCCAATGCATGTAATATAAAGGAGTTATGACTGATGTTTCTACTGATACTATTACTGATAAGAGCTTTAAGCTCTCGCATATGTGGTTTGAGCCTATAGCTTACTGTGATCAATGAGCCCTATATCCATAATGGATAAGGGACAGACTAACTAACTGAGCCCAATGATTCAGGATACTGTAAAAGAACACAGTCACAACAATGTAAAAACGAATGTGAGTCTCGTATATATAGCATTCGCATATGATTATAATTCATTGAATGATTTGCAAAGTTGTAATGCAATGATATTGTAATTCATTGAATGATTTGTAAAGTTGTAATGAAATGATAGATTGAATGAACTGTGTAACTTATGATGATTGTATTTTGTTATATGAGTGAACCATTAAGGATGGTTACTCAACTGAGTTCGCCAAACTCATCAAAAATTGCAATGTGGCTTTCCAAGTTTAATAAAGATCTCCAGATAGGAAGATTGGAGTTATCCACTGTATCTGGGTAAGAGTTCCAGGTCGAGATTAGTCCGCGCCTGCATATGCACTTCATTATGTTGTATTAAAAGTGTATTCATAAGTCTTATTCATTATGTATAAAAATGATCTTGCAATGTACTGTTATAATGACTACAAGTGTTTCGTTTCTGTAATGGGCCCAAGTGTCTACTAAAACTCTGATGAGTTAAATAATGGTTGTAATTTTTGTGACTAAAAATGTTTTATAAATAAAAATTGGGTCAAATTTGATTATCGATTTTTCGCATTTGGGAACGTTGTTTAAGAAAATTTGCAATGAGTTTCGACTGTTTACTATTCTAACATGCCATTTCATGGGATACGTATTCGAATATCACTTAGGATGTCAGGTACGTGTCTTGCGAGAGTAGGGTGTTACATTTTGGTGTCAGAGCCCAGATTTAGTATCTTACATGGATATTTTGCAAAATATGTGTCAAGTTACATGCTTTTAGACATGTCATAGCAAGCAGTAGCAACTGATCTCCAGTCTAAGTTACATTTCCATGAGTCAGACACATGAGTATTTGCTATAAGTTGGAGTTGATAGAAATAATGAGAAGAATGATGATCCGTCTAAATATGAGAAAATGAAAGTTTATAGATTTGCACTGTGTGATAACATGTTATGATTGATTTGGTTTTATGACATGAGTTGAGTATTTGGTACATGATTTGAGACATACTGAAATAGCCATTTCTTTGAGAGTTTAATGACACTATAAATATACAGGTCAATAAAGTTTGAAAAAATTGTGAACAATCAAAAATGAGAAATTCTATATGGTTAGATATGATAGATAAAGATTCAACGCATTTATATTGGTGGATGTATTATGGAATACGTCATCAATATTCTACTGTAGTGATGTATCCCCAAATGAGATATAGAGATGAATGTATTGTCATGGAATGATTAAAGGAGGTAGTGATATAAACATGAGTGATGAGATTTAAAATGAACAAGCCAACTTGAAAGAAAATAAAATTTGTTATAACCTTGAGTGGTTAAACTTGGACTTGAAATGATTGTTAGTAAATGTGCTATGTGAAATTAATATTGAAATTTCAAGAGAATTATGCATCTATACTTCTGAATTGATTGCAAACATCCATATCTATGATGATATAACGGTAGTTCATAGGAGAGATGATCATATTGATATACGTAAGAGCTGTTAAAGTTAAGTTGATTTGGTATTATGAGTATGTATCTAATAATGGGATTACCATGACAAGTGGGAATGATGAGTGCATATCTATTATATGTGTGGAAATGATGTAAGAAGTAGTCTACGACTTACTGAATAATTATTAGTTATAATTCTCACAATTTAAAGTAAAGATGAATTAGAATAATACATGAAAGTGCTTTCAGTGATCAATTTGGGATAAA
This sequence comes from Erythroxylum plowmanianum, assembly GCA_025531925.1. Lineage (NCBI taxonomy): Eukaryota > Viridiplantae > Streptophyta > Magnoliopsida > Malpighiales > Erythroxylaceae > Erythroxylum > Erythroxylum plowmanianum. The sequence continues at coordinate 22,248,607 of JANVCQ010000009.1, read as the reverse complement.
TTGAAATCATTAATGCTGTTACTATGGATGATGTATTAAGATTATTTGGTTCTGTCACAATTGTGAAAAGGATCACCCCGATCATAGCAGGCAAAAAACATGGAAATGTTGTTTAGCATCAATTGAAATCCATGTGTCATTAGTAAAGGTTAGTAATTGGTGACTTGCCATATCCACAATTCCAGATAAGATGAAATGATCTGGATAATATATATACCAAGGTATAATAGTAAATGACTTTATTAATTGCATTATTGAACCTTTTCAGAAAGGGAATTCCGATAATCTATCTTATGACATAAATTGATCAGTATTATAAATGGCTGATTAGCAATGGTGAAAACACTTGATTGATAAACAGTTACTTGAATAGTATGAATGATGATAGTAAGAAATTTTCTTTCGAAGAAGAATTTCCCCAAATTTAGTAGAGTAGACCAAATGGTTTATTTCAAGAATTATCAGGGAAGAAACGAATCATAAATGAATAAGAAACGAACCAAGAGTGAATATTGGAGTCCTATTCCTCATGGAGACTCAAGGGTAATAGGTTGAGGTTGCTGAATAGGTGATTGGATTCTTAAATTTCAAGTGAAACTATTGTTAATGTGAGGAAAACTTAAGTTCACATTATACTCTATGCAAATATGTATAGGAGATACAAATTGGATTTGATGAATGTGTTTCCAACACGGGAAATTCATATTGCAAACAAATTAAGATGTGTGAACTAGTATGAAAGAAAAGACATTGAATAAGGCAATGTGAAAACAGAGGAAATTGAACGAATTGAGAAAATCATTCGAGGAAAGAAGTTAATTGGAAAACCAAAAAAAAAAAGATAATATGACATCATTGCGAAAATAGTTAAGATAGTATGATACCTGAATAAGCGTCTAGAAAATCGAATGTTTCCATTAACTATAGTCAAGTGGAAGAAATTATTTGAGTGATGAAGCATTGTGAGAAACAGAAGAGCATATGAAAAAACAATATCTCCACCTGTTTCGTCAATTAGGTAAAAATTTCGAGGACGAAATTTCTTAAATAAGAGGAGAATCATAACATCCTATATTCAGGGCTAGACCCCAAAATTGTGAACTGAGCGTACTTTAGAGAGCATTGCATGCTCATGCATCACTATATATTCACAGACATGAGATGAGAGGAAAAAATAGATTGTGTTTGAATGATTAAAGTAAGCACGATCGTGCATCTGAGAGTTTCTTTTACGTTAAACAGTTTTGCTTCTTTTTATCATGAATCCTTATCCAGACATCTAAATGACTTGATTCTTGAGCCAATAGGCTCATAACACATTGTTCTATCTCTTTATAAAAATTGGTGGCTTTTTGAATTGATTTGAAAAATATTGATTGAATGAAAAGGAGGGAATCTGTTGTAATTGAATGAGTGATTGAGTTTTGGTACAATTGGAGTACAATTAATATGTACATTAATGTATAACAGAAATATACCCAAGAAATTTTCATTGAACATGCATGATATATGAAACATTGATACATGTGTTTATTCTATTACATAAGCACTCTAGTAATATGAAACTATTTTTATTGCATATAAATGAACAACTAGAGTAATTGCTTTGAGATATTGCCAAAACGACAAGGCAATAAACTTAAGGGAGCAACTGTGAGTAGCCTAAGATGGTCTCACTTTACTTATTTTGTATATTACTGAACTGTATTGCTATCATATTGAACTGTACTGAATTATGCTAATTGTGTACTAGATTCTGGACAATATTTGTCCGAGGCATTTTTGATACATGAAAATGATATTGGAAGTACTGATTGAATGTTAATGTGACTGCCTAAATGAATTTCTGATTCTCAATTGAAAAGTTGAATACTGGACCTAGTCCAATGACTACTACTATTGTAAATTGTTACTATGACTATTAAACTGTCATAATATTTGCAAAAGAAAGTGATTGAATGTGATTATTGAATCATGACATGCATTTCATTCCAATGCATGTAATATAAAGGAGTTGTGATTGATGTTGCTACTGATACTGTTACTAATAAGAGCTTTAAGCTCCTGCATATGTGGTTTGAGCATATGGCTTACTATGATCAATGAGCCCTATATTTGTAATGGATAAGGGACAAACTGACTGACTAAGCCTAAGGATTCAGGATATTGTAAAAACACACAGTCACAATAATATAAAAACGAATGTGAGTTTGATACATATATCATTCACATATGATTGTAATTCATTGAATGATTTGCAAAGCTATAATGAAATGATATTGTAATTCATTGAATGATTTGTAAAGCTATAATGAAATGATAGATTGAATGAACTGTGTGATTTATGATGATTGTATTTTGTTACATGAGTGAACCATCGAGGATGGTTACTCAATTGAGTTCGTAAAACTCATCAAAAATTGCAACATGGCTTTCCAAGTTTAATAAAGATCTTCAGATAGGCAAATTGGATGAGCCACTGTATCTGAGTAAGAGTTCCAGGTCGGGATCAGTTTGTGCTTATATATGCACTTGATTATGTTGTATCAAAAGTGTAGTCATAGGTGTTATTCATTATGTATGAAAATGATCTTGGAATGTACTATTATGATGACTATAAGTGTTTCATTTCTGTAATGGGCCCAAGTGTCTATTGAAACTCTGATGAGTTAAATAATGATTATAATTTTTGTGACTGAAAATGTTTTATAAATAAAAATTGGACCGAATTTGATTATCAATTTTTCAAATTTTGAACATTTTTAAAGAAAATTTGCAATGATTTTTAACTGTTTACTATTCTAATATGCCATTTTCATGGGATACGTATTTAGATATCACTTGGGATGTCGGGTATGTATCTTGCAAGAGTGAGGTGTTACAAATTGAGACACCATATGTTAAGTCAAAAGATCAATTTACTGACTTATTCACTAGGGCATTCGGGGGGAGGAGAGCTCAGTTGAAACTTATATATAAAAAGCTTGAAGCTTATGATATGTATGCTCTAACTTGAGGGTAAGTGTTAGAAACGATCTATATTAGATGTTAGGAAATATCTATATTAGGAAAAGAATGATCTCTTCTTCATTGTGTGATTTTATCTTTATTCCTAAGATCTTTTCCTTATGTAATTGGTTTTATATAAAGGCTACAAATGTTTTGAGTTATCATCAAGCACTCATTTAACTATTCTCTTAGTTTCATAGGTTCCTTATCTTCGTACAAATTGTCGAACATTTCACTTAAATAATATTCTCATTGTGCCTAACCTTACTACAAATTTACTTTTTGTCGTTCAATTTTTTTAAGAAAATTCCTATTTAATTGAATTTAGTCCCTCTGGTTATGTTATATAGGACCTTTCCACCTAGATTCCACTTCTTACAAGAAACATCCATAATAATCTCTACCCTCTTAAGGTTCTTATCAATTACATAAATCTTATGGATTTTATTGCTCAATAGACTTCTTCACACATTTGACATCAACACCTTGGTCATCTATATTCTTAAATCTTTTTCAAATTACTTCCATCTAATTCAGTGTCTTTTACCCATCTCAATTGTAATCCATGTCTTCAAACCAAAAGTTATTGTCTTTCTTTTCCTACATCTACTAGAGTTTGTATTGCACGTCTTCAACTTATTCATTGAAACATTTAAAAGCTCTCTCCTTTATTATCAATTTTTGGTTCAAGATATTTTATAATTTTTATTGGTGATTTTATTCATTACACCTAAATTTTTTGCTCTAGATTATAAGTCTCAAGCACTAAAAATTTCAAAACCATTGTTGAAAACTTATTCTCAGCAAAAATCAAAATGTTTTTATATAATGAAGCTTTTAAACTCATCAAAGGATCATTTGCTACTTTTCTCACCACTCCAACATGTCTTTTCATAGTTCATGTCCTCATAACAAAATGGTATTGTTGAATGTAAAATTCATCATATAATTGAAATAGAAATCACTCTTCTAATTTATAACTCTCTTCTGAAGATATTTTAGTATAAAGCCTTTTCCACATAGTTTACTTTATAAATTTTCTACTATCATCTCCCTTACATTTCAAATCTCCTCACAAATTGTTGTTCAACTCTTCTCCCAGTCTTAATCATCTTTGTGTTTTGGGTTACATATGCTATCCTTTCCTTGCTCACATATAACTGATAAACTCACACCTAAATCCATCTCATGTGTTACATCTCCAACTATAAAGGATATAAATGTTTTAATCCCTCCATAAATAAAATTTATCTTTTCCGACATGTTATATTTCTTGAAAATTAATTTCCTACACTCTAACCACACTCCTCTTCCTCTTCTATCACTTCTTTATCTTTACCATTACAAATTCAGTTATCAATTGCTTCTCTACTACTATCTAGTTCTCCCATCTCACCGATCTCAACTACTTCTGCCTCACCTGTACCTTGTGTACCCTCTTCCCTACCTATTCCTCTTATTCCTCAAGCATCATCTTCCTCTTCTCATCTAATGGTCACTCACAACACTCGACCTTTAAAAACTTTTCCTGACCATATTACTTATAACACTAGTGTCCCTTCATCTTTTTGATCTAGTCCCTGCTTTTTTCACTCAAAAAATGAATATTCTTATTAGAGATAAGCCATGCTTGATGAGTTCAAAGCTCTTCGTCACAGCAATACTTGGTCCTTTATTCCCCCCTCCTCTAAGTGCAAATATTGTTGGCTATAAATAGGAATTCCATACAAAGCTTAATTATGAGAGTTCCCTAGACTGTTATAAAGCCCACTTGGTAGCTAAAGGCTATCATCAATCACCCGATCTTGATTGCACTGACACATTTAGTCCAATTGTCAAAGCAACCACCAGTTGTCTCATTCTTACACTTGCTTTAGCTAAAAACTGGTTCATTAGTCAACTTGATGTTAACAATGCTTTTCTTCATAGCAATTTATAATAACTTGCTTTTATGTAACAACCTCTTAGTTTTGTTGATCCTCACAATACTCATTATGTGTGTCATCTACACAAAGATCTTTATGGTATTAAGCAAGCTACTAGAGCTTGGTTTCACCATTTAAGTCTTAAACTTGCTAACCTTTGGCTCCCTTCCTCCAAAGTTGATACATCTTTTTTTATTCACTCCACCTCAACTCACACTACCTTTCTCCTTGTTTATGTGGATGATATCTAGTTCTTCACAAAAATTCATCATTGATGCTCTTCACTCTATTTTCACCATCAAAGATCTGGGACCTCTTCATTACTTTTTTTGGCACCAAAGTCACATTTACATCCACTAGCCTTATTCTCACATAATCTAAATACACTTATGACCTTCTTCAACCCACACAGCTTGAATCTTTCAAACTTGTCTCCACATCCGTTACTCCCTTTCTCCTACTTTATAAAAATCATGGTCTTCCTCTTTCTAATCCTACTAAATACTATAGTACTTTTGGGGCTCTTCAGTACCTTTTCTAAGTACACCTGATATCTAATTTGATGTTAACAAAGTTTCATTATTCTTATACTATCCTACTAATGTTCACTAGATAGCAGTGAAACACATTCTTTGGTATCTTCACTCTATCTGGCTCACAGACTACATTTAACCAAACTCTCTACCTTAACCATCACCGCTTACTCTGATGCTAATTGGGCTAGGTATCCTGACAATCATCAGTCTACATTTGATTATTGCATTTTCTTTGGCTCCTCTTTAATTTCTAGAAGTTTTAAGAAACAACTTACTGTGGCCTTATCTAGCACTGAAGCATAATACAATAGCATTGTTTTAGCTATCATTGAACTATATTGGCTAAATTCTCCACTTGGTGAACATGGATTTTCTGATAATAAACCAATTTTGTACTATGACAACATCAGTGCTACATTTTTTGCTGCAGATCCTATCTCTTATGCTCATACCAAGCTTATTGAAAATTTTACCCATTTTGTTCGTGATTTGTTTGTGAAGAAATTTATGTTCATTCAATATATATCAACTTCTCAACAACTTGCTAACATTTTCACCAAATCATTGGCTTCTACTCCCTTTTTGTTGTTACGTCACAAGCTAAATGTTCTTTCAACCTTTAGCTTACAAGGGGCTTATAACATCACATCTTCTAAATCTCTTCAGTTGTAATTACATTAGATAATCTTATCCTATATTAACTTATCTTGGTTTAGATAACATCATATACAATTGGTCGATAAAATTTGCAAATGCACATAATCGTTCCTAGTACCTATAAATCAAGTATTCTAAGGACGTCTCCTACAAGAACTAAGATACTCTACTGAATTAATCTTAATTACTTGAACTAAAATAACAACAAACTTAAAGGATGATTAGATCAGAGCAGACAATAAATTGTCAATGACAAGTTATAATAACAATTGCACAAATTTACTTATATTCTCTCTCAAGACATATAAGAATACCTAACTAGTCGATTACTATCTCTCAATGTGAAACCTAACTAGTCAAATTCATTAAGAACAATCAACCATAATTTATCACACTAGTTCAAGATATCTCTATCTCTAAATCTAACGTGTTTATCTTCCTAGGGCACAAATCATACTTCACCTCTCAGTTCATCATATGATTCCTAAGGCTGCATCTAAGATGATCAAGCATAGAAACAACAATGAAGTTCAAGAATGATAAACATAACCCAAGAACTTTCATTCAACACCAATTAATCCACAGAATATAAATCAATCCTTCAAAGTAGGCTACATCCCTAACCCTAAATGGGGTTTAGTTCAAGAACATGATAAAAGAATCCATAAAAAATAAGATAATCAACATCCAATGAAGTTTTGAGAGAAGATTGAGAGAAAACATAACAAGATTGCTTCCAATGCTTGATTCAATCCTCCTTGGTCTTCTTCTCTTTCCTCTTTTGGGTGCCTCCTTTTATGTAGCATCGTTTTCATTGTAGAACCCCCTCTTTTGGTCTTAAAAATGAGTATTTATAGTGTCATGGCTTAAAGAAACCTAGTTTTTGCCAAACAGGGGAATATAGATCGTAATAGTGTCGTCAAAGTCCGTTAGGCGGATGTTAAGTCCGTTGGGTGGACATTTTCTGTCTTCCAAAGCAAATTTAGCCAGTGCCATTAGGCGGATTTCATGTCTACTAGGTGGACCTTCTCAAGTTTTCAAGCTTTCCAACTCTGCTCACGTCCATTTGAAGGGACATCAAGTCCACTGGGCGAACATATACTGTGCATTTACATAAATGTGCAATTTTGGCTCTTTAGACAGCAAAATCTCTCCTAGGATCTTCACGGAAGTTGTAGAACTTGGAATCCTCTTCGAAAGAATACTTAAATGGCCTTAATCTGACATTCACAGCAAAAGTTATTCCTTTTGCCCCAAAATCTATCCATTCGCACCTATTATGCAATAAAGTTAAAATGTGTGAGAACACAGAGATAAGTTAGATTAGTTCCCGTTCATCCCAAAATCATATATAAATAATTTGACTTATCAAATTCTCCTACATTTAAACTATTGCTTGTCCCCAAAGAAAAAGAAAAAGAATACTAACTACTAAATCCACAAACAAGTTACTGATTCCACTTTTGTAGGTGTACGGAGGCATTTAGCATATGTCATAAGCCTTTAAACCACTATACATCCATAATGGAGGAGTTATAGTCTCTTGAGGGTTTACTTAAAATGAACGATACCCACTAACATTTTCTTTCCATCATTCCACACCTAATCATCATCACAGCTCAATCCAAAAAGTTGATAGCATTATAGGTGAGATTTGAATTATAGACATAAGGCCATATAATATTTTATAAATTAGATCACAAACTAAGCAACAATAAGACACCACAATACTTCAATTAATCAAAATCACATGTCATGAATGAAGTCTCTCATAAAGCATTCATTTTCACATATAAGTGTTTAAGGGTGACTGTAACATCCCATCACCGATGGGAAGGATAAAATGGTAATTTGGAATGGGATATGAGTGTGAAAACGTATCTCGGCATGGTCATGCCTAATATGGCCTCCATATA
>JANVCQ010000009.1:22198476-22218470 GCA_025531925.1 Erythroxylum plowmanianum | reverse complement strand
ATCAATTTCCTTAAAGCACAATAACATCTATAACACAATACATATACAAAAACACTCATTTCATACATTTAATATTTTTAAATTCCACTAAAAGATCGGGGTCCAACACTTTAACTACTTAAAATGAATCTCTGAAGGTTGATGCATAAATTGTGACAATTTGTTGATAGCAAAACTGAGATCCGGGCGAGTGAGCGTGACATACTGAAGTGCCCCTAGAATACTTCTATAAAGAGTACCATCAGTAGAGGTAGAGCCATCTTGCAACAGAAGAGGACTAGATGAACATAACGGAGTGGAACATGGAGTGCAATTGGCCATTTGAAACTTGATTAGGAGATCATGGATGTAAAGACGTTAGGATAAAAAAAGATCACTCAAAGTTAGAATCAGTTCCATACTTAAAAAATATGATGGTGTCCCCACGTTCTTCAATGAAAATTTGGTGGAGAGTGTAATCATGAATTTTTGCATTGCGAATTACCCGTAAGAAGGAAGCCATCAACATAGACTAAAAAGAACATTGTAGAGGATCCATGAGTAAAAATCAAGAGTGAGGAGTCACTTTTACTGATAAAAAACCCAAAAGCTAAGAGAAACGACTGAAGCTCCTGATACCAGGCACGAGGAGCTTGTTTGAGCCTACAGATAGCTTTCTGTAATTTGCACACATGTGTTGGGTGAGTTGGGTCAACAAAACCACGAGGTTGTTGCATAAATATAGTTTCACTAAGATGTCCTTGCAAAAAGGCATTATTAACATCAATCTGGTGTAACGGCTAGGAATGAGCAAGTGCTAGCAGCAAAACAACCTTAATCATCTAAGGTTTGAAAATCAGTGAGAAAGTCTTTTTGTAATCAATCCCGAGACATTGAGAAAAACCTTTTGCAACCAAACGAGATTTGTATCCAGAAATCAAGCCATCAGGATTTCTCTTTTTCTGAAAATCCGCATACAACCATCAACATTCCTAGCTTCGGAAGCAAGAACAAGAGTCCAAGTACCATAAGAAATAAGACCATCATCTTCCGACTTAGTTGAGGCATGACAATGAGGGAGCTTTAAAGCTTGGGTGATGGTACGTGGTTCATCAGTTTTAGGTAACGGGTGTTTATTGACGATGTAGGTCTTAGGTTTTAGGATATTGTTTTTTGCGCGAGTGATCATGTGATGTGTATTTAAAGGTTGTGGGAAGGGATCTAAGGTTGGTAAGGTGTCTTGGTTTGGTGATGATGAAATAATGTGGTTTTTAGGTGAGGTGTTTCGAGCCAAATTAGTGAACTCAGTAAATGTAACCAGATGTTGCAGTGAGGAGAATCCAGGTACGACCGACATTATTTGAGGTGTCATCGTCATGGGAAGCAGTTGATGCAACAATGAAGAAGCTGGGTTCGAGGTACGAGAGGAGACAGTTGGTTGAACAAGTTTAGTGTGAGGAAATTGGTCATCAATAAAGACAACATATCTTGAGTGTAAATACGATTAGCTTAGGAATCAAGATAGTAATAAGCAAACTGGGATAAGGAGTAAACTATGAAGATACATGATTTTGATCGAGACTGAAGCTTATCCAAAGAGTAAGGGCGTAACCAGGGAAAGCATAGACAGCCAAAAGAATGAAGATTAGTATAACACAGGTTGTCGAAAAGTATTTCAAAGGGTGTCTTCATATCTAGAAGAGGAGTTGGTAAGCGGTTTATTAAATAAATAGCTGTGGAGAAGGCATATGACCAAAAGGAGGAGGGAAGATGACTATAATGTAAAAGGGCACAAGCAGTTTCTAAAATATGACGGTGATGTCTTTTAGACATCCCGTTTAGCTCAAGTGTATGAGGTGGGGTAGTTAGGTGAGTGATGCCATTGGTAGATAAAAAATTGTTTAGTTTGACAAATTCTCCACCATTATCAGTATACAACATGTTAATGATGGTTTGGAAATATTTTTCGACCAGACTTTTAAAACAATCAAAGGTTGAGAACACATCAAATTTGAGTTTTAACGGATATAACCAAACATAGCATGAAAAATGATCAACAAAAATAATATAATATTTGAAACAATCAAAAGAACTTATAGGAGCAGGTCCCCAAACATTAAAAAAAATAATTTCTAATGGTTTGGAGCTACTCAAATGTTGTTTTGAAAATGGTAGTTTATGACTCTTGGAATAATGACAGGAAACACAAACTTTTGATGTAACTGAATGAGAACATAATTTGTGACGAGATTGTAAAAAAGACTGAATTTTATTAGAAGGATGTCCTAAAAACAACCGAAGGGAGAGTTTGAGACATAAAAGTCAATGGCTTGACATGTGAGGAACCAAGACTGTAGAGATCACCATGACTAGACCCCATTAGAAGTACCGACCGCATCCGTAAATCCTTCACCTAAAAAAAATTTGAAAACAATTCAACCGAGACACCATTAGCTTTACAAAGTCGTTTGATAGAAACAAGGTTTTTTTTAATCTGCGAAACATGTAAAACATCATTGAAAATAATTGGTTTGAGTTAAGTTGGGAGAGTGAAACTACCCGTGTTGGATAAGGAACACTGTTACCATCACCAACTTGCAGCTAATCCGAACCAGAATATGGTGCTCTTATGGACAAGTTTTGAAGGTCATTGGTGACGTGATGGGATACGTCGGAATCAAGAATCCAATCACTTGACTGTGGAGGAACAGTGTTGGTGTAATTCATAGCAGGAGATGAGTGAAATCGAGTTGGCTTCCCGTGAAGGTCCCAACAAGTTTTAGCTGTGTGGGCTAGTCGCTCATAAAATTGACACACGACAGGTTACCGAGTAGCTGGACCTAGACACTGATGCTTCTTCCTAGGCATCCCAGAATTGTTAGAGCCGTGTTGTAGCAAGCTCGGGCATTTCTGGGAGGATTGATTGGTCTGGTATTGTCCTGAGCGTGGAGGCCTTGTTGCTGGCGCACGAGATGCTTGAAAGGCAGTTGCAGTGGCACCATGAGACTGATTTGGAGGCTGCCGATTCTGTTGTAACAGAAAACTCTCATGGTCGAGTCGTTTATCATAGAGATCCGAAAATGAAATGGGTGTTTCATAAGCTCGGATAGCCACACTAATTTCCTTGAAACTTTCTTCTAAACCATTTAAGGTATGGATGACCAAATATGTGTCATCTACAAGAGGGCTAACCATGGCTATTTCATTAGCTATAGTTTTTATTTTGTTCAAATACGCAGCAACAATAGAATAATTTTTGTTGAGATTAATCAATCTCTCCTTCAATGACATCAATCTGGAATGGGACTTACCGGCATACATACGAGAGAGAAGAGACCAAGCTTGATACGAGGTTGTAACCGAACCAAGCAAGGAAACAACATACAAGGAAATAGATGACATGATTGCATACAGAATCAAGCGATCTTGTCAAATCTAGGAATTATGCAGAGGTTGATTCTTGGCAAGACACAGATATGTTCCATCTACATATCTAACAACGATTCAATGAGAACCTTCCATGACGGATAGATTGTTCCATCAAGTTTTGAGTCTTCTTGAATACCCGTATTGAGAATAATGAGATTTGATTCTGACGTGGGATTGGCAGCAACAATTTTAGTAGAGGAGGAAGAGTTGTCATTGGTCATGATGGCTTGAAAAACAAAACAATGAAGGAGGCAAGAAATTGGAAAAAAAATTTGTTGTTAGGCTTAGACTACTGATACCATGTAAAGATTGTGATGAATGTGTATTTCCTTACTCATTTACAAGATTGAGTGTATGTTTAAATAGATACAAGTAAGGGAAATAACAAAGTGTAACAGAAAAAATAACAAATTAGATTACACCTAAAGAATAGGAAATAGCTTCAGTCAATGGAAGACTTGGTCATGTTCTTATCCTTAATAATACACACATTTTGTCAGTTGGGTGGAACTATGTACACTTAGTCCTTAAACAATTCTTGATAGCTAACCAAGCAATAACTACTACTTTAGGATTTAGAGATTTAGACTAGATGAGTTTATACCACGGTACCTCCATTCTAACATCTTTGAAAAGTCAATGATAGGTGCGGTTCGTGAATATACCTTGGGAATTTAAGCTCCAACAGATATTGTCCTCTAATTTGCATCTCTTAGTGGTGGAAGAGACTCACATAACCTTTCGAAATCTCCAAAGTTCCTATACCATGCACCATCTTGAATAAGGAAAGACACTCTCGCCTCAATTGGTATATGGTTCCTCAACTGCGCAAATGCCAGATTACTTATTTAGGGGATACCTTTACGCCAATTATCAAATTAGAAAAAGGTATTGGCTCCTCCATTAACTATGTGCTTAATATATGGGTATATTCCATGTCTAAGCTTCAACATATGGTTGAAAATGGTAGAGGAATGGGAGGCGCATTCTAGGTGCTAGAAACTTCTCTCTTTGAGGTAGGTTTCATGAATCCATTTAGACCACATCACTTCTTTATCCAAAAATAATTGCCAAATACGCTTGCTCAGTAAGACTTTTTGTATAAATGTCAAAGAAATTATACTCAGTCCCCTTGTTGTTTTAGGACAGTGATGTTGCTTCATTTAACTTTAGCAAGCTTGTTGGTTTCTGCTTTACTCGACCAAAGAAATGCCTTTAATAATCAGTCCACTTCCTTTATAAGTTTCTGAGGTACCAGAAGATAGGCAATCTAGTGGAGATGAAGACTACTCAAAATAGAGATAATTAGAGTGATTCTACCAGCATACAAAAGATGCCTATTCTACCATGAACTCACTTTGGTTTTGATTTTTTCTAGGAGAGGGATACAATCGGACATCTTCAACCTATGGCTAGTAATATACACCACAAAGTACCTTAAAGAGAAGGGGATGGAGGCTTAGTTCTGTAGCTCTAATGAATTCCATAGAATTGTTAACATCTAATGAGGTATATAAACTACTCTTCTCGAAATTGATATTCAGTCCTGACCATTTCAATAACATTTGCAAAGCCTTCATTAGGATATTAATTGATACTTTATTAGCAGCATAAAGAAGAAGTAGGTCATCTACAAAAATGAGGTGGGATAATTTGAGAGCAGAGCATTGATAAAGATAAATAAAGTTCCCATTGGTTGAAGTAAGAGAGTTTAAGAGTATAAGCAAACTTTCCATGGCAATGGTGAAGAGATAAGGGGAAAATAGGTCTTTTTGTCAAATTCCCTATTTGTTTTTTAGTGGTTCAGAAGAAAACTCATTGACAAGTATACTCATTAAGGATGTTTGGACATACTCCATAATCTACCCAATAAACATAATAGGTAAATCCAAAGTTTCAAGACAAGTATGTAAGAATTCCCAATCTAGTGTATCATAAGCTTTGTACAAGTCTATTTTCATTATATAACTCTTTATTCTCTTCCCTGAAGTATAATCCCTAGAGTAGTAGGATGTTATCTCCTATATTTCTTCCTGGTATAAAGGCCCCTTGAGAAGCTCTCTTCCCTTTGATCGCCACCTTCAATCTATCAGCCACCATTTTAACAATAATTTTGTAGAAGAAATTACAATAGGAGATCGGTCTAAAATTAGTCAGCATTTAAGGATGTTTCTTCTTTAGGATTAAGCAAATGAAGGTATGTTGGCCTCTCGAAGCATTTTTGTAGTTATAAAGAACTCCAGATTTGCCTTCGTAAATAGTAGACTAGTGATTTCCCATGCGGACTAGAAAAAACATGCTGAAAATCCCAATAGTATTAATTTATGGAGGATAGTTTTTCTATCCTTACCTATATTTGAACATTAGTTGTGGATTACTTCTAGTACACCATGCAATTGCAAGTGGAAAATTTTTAGTTGGAAGTTCAAGCTAATGCCAAAGAATGAAGTAAATCAAGAAATTGCACGTATCCAGGAAACACCACATATATGCGTTGTCCATGTCAAACTATAACCTTATTATATAACTTCAATTCATCATTTTTTTTTTGCATTTTGAGTAAACAATATACGCTGCTCAGAGTTTTTACCACTAAGAAACCCATGAGGTTAGCATTAAACAAGCTTTCGTAATATAATTTGATTTTTTTAAAAATAGATAAATATTAAGTGTACTAAGAAAATGTTAAGTTGTCATTTTTGTGCTAATTTTGTATATAAATATGTTGAAATTATTATTCAAAATTAATAGACTTGTTTCTTAATTGTTCTCAGATGATTTTCAACATATGAAAAATGAAATTGGATCAAAAAGATGCAAGTAAAGACAATTTGAATTCCCAACTAACAGAAAAATAATTGACTAAGTGTGGGCACATGTAAGAAAAAAAGATTATCTGCAGAATCTATTTTGAAATCAGATTCGATCCACTTAAGATCTTAATGATCTTGAGAATCAAATTGTTTCCTTACTGATGGGAATTTGCAACCTGAATATGGGGCAGGATATCTGTTGAAGATAATGAAAGCAGGGAAGAGAGAGGACATTGAAAAGTATAAAAGAAGACATTTTACTGTTCATGTTAGGAATTATTAGGAGTTTTACGTTTATTTTTCTATTTTTAGAGGATTTTTCCTATTTGTTTGGAGAAAGATCAGGAGTGGAGACTATGTATTTTGCTATTTTTCTGTTGGTTTTTACCTTCATTATGAGTAGCTAAATCTTTCTTCTTGGTTAAAGGGAACAACGTTATCATCTAGTATATATGATATTTCTAAATAAAGTTTGTTTCATTGATGAATTTTGAGTGTCCTCCGAATTACTTTTCATAATTGAATTGATTGATTTCTAGAGTACACAACTATCAATTGGTTTGTTTAATTTATAACCAGATTAGTAAGATTGGGCGTTTAGTTTTGCTAATCCATAGTGGCAATTAGGATCACCATCTTTATGTTAGAGTTTGGAAATTCTGAAAAGATGCTTGACTTGATTAAATGCATGTCATACATGTGTTGTCTTGTTCATTGGTTTCTTAGTTCTTAAAGCTTTTAATCAATTAAACTTAAGATCGTATCTAAGTTATTGATTAATAAGAATGTTTAGAATACAGGTTTCTATTTGTTTATTCTTAAGAGAAAACATCACCCAATGAATGTTTGTTAATGGAATGAATTTTATATCGAAGATCCATATTAGTTTGATAATATAGGTGAACCGAAACCAAGATTTGTTTATTGAATTTTTAGATTTGATTATTTATGATAATTCTTGATTTCTTTCATTTTTATTTCTTAATTTATGCGAATTAAACCCCCCCCCCCCATTTTGTTTTAGTTTTAAAGTTGTATAATTTTTGTCGTTAAAATTTCTCGTGGGAAGGATCTAAACTCTTCACTAATTGGATTTTTCATTGTTATAGTTGTTATTAATTTTGTTGCAGGAGAAAATAGTACCAAATTTTGGCATCATTGTCGGGCAATTTCTTGACGGTATATGTATATTACACAAGTAGACAAGACAACTCAACTGTTATTTGATTCAGAGATCAAGAAGATAGCTAAGAGGTTATGGAAACAAATGAAACAGCAACAGCAAGTGTAGAAAATGGAAAGGATGGCTGCGAATTGCACTATTCATAAACTAGCCATGCCCACCGATGCTCAACAGCCCCAAGGCATCAACTTTCCAAATTTGGGTGACAACAACACTTTTGAATTAAAATATGGGTTGATCCATTTATTACCTATTTGTAGAGGTCTACTAGGAGAGGATCCTTACAAACATTTGAAGGAGTTTGACGTGGTTTGTATGGGTATGAAGCCAACAAATATGATGAAAGAGCAAATCAAATTAGAAGCCTTCCTATTTTCTCTCAAAGATGATGCTCAAGATTGGTTGTACTATTTAGTTGGTGAAAATATGCAAACATGGACTAAAATGAAGCCTCTTCTTTGAGAAATATTTTCCAGCAGCAAAAGCTGCCAACATTTGAAAGGAAATTTGTGACATTCGACAACACACGGGAGAGTCACTTTACAAATATTGGGAAAGATTCAAGAAACTTTGCGCTAGTTGTCCCCATCACCAAATAACCAACCAGTTGTTAATTCAATACTTCTATGAAGTTCTTTCACTCACAAATAGGAGTATGATTGATGCTGTAAGCGATGGAGTTTTAGTTGACAAAACACCGATAGTCGTAAGGGATTTGATAGCAAATATAGCTTCCAATACACAATAATTTAGGATATGTGTTAGACATGGTTTAAAACACGTGAATAAGGTGAATGTGACAGCATTAGAGAAAGATTGGATGACCTCACATCTTTGATACGACAAATTGCGGTTACAAAGAAAGAAGAAGCAAAGGTATATGGAATATGTTTGATGATAGGACACTCTACTAATGCATGTCTAGTTTTGTAAGAAGAGTAGAATAAGTGAATGTCGTGGGAGGTTTTGCTAGATCAAATCAAAGAAAATATGACCCATTCTCTAACACCTATAATCTGGGTTGGTGCGATCATCCAAATTTGCATTATGGGAACTCTCAAGGACAATAAGCTACTACAAATTTCCAGCAATTTAGACAACTATATGGACTTAGACAACATCAACACATAACATCCAATTCTGAAGATAAGTCTTGCTTGGAAGATATAGTTCAATCTTTGGCCACTAAAACCTTGACATTTTAGCGAGATACTTAAGCTAGTATTCGAAATCCTGAAAATCAAGTGAGCCAAATGGCAACCATCATTAATCGATTGGAAGCACAAAGTTATGAAAATTTTCTAGCTCAACCAAAAATCAACCCCAAACAAAGTGCTAAAACTATCATGTTGCAGAGTGGTAAGGAATTGAAGGACCCACCTCTAAAAATTTCCAAAAGAGAAGTCGAAGAAGAAGCAACGAATAAGGCACCTCAACAGCCAAAAAAGGCACAGACAGATCTGCAGAATTTGGTTGTGTAGGCCCCTTTTCCTAGTAAATTTGTCAAGGTAAGGAAGGGGAAGTAAGAGAAGGAAATATGGGAGACTTTCAGGAAAGTTCAAGTAAATATTCCTTTACTTGATGCAATAAAACAGATCCCCTGTTATACAAAATTCCTTAAGGAACTTTGCACTTCAAAACAGAAATTGAAATTTGATGAGAAAGTGCAATTAGGGGAGAATGTCTCAGGGATTTTGCAAAAGAAAAAGCTTCTACTAAAGTGTCAAGACCCAAGTATGTTCACTATCCCATGTTAAATTGGTGATCTGAGAATTGAAAAAGCGATGTTAAATTTGGGTGCATCCATAAATGTCATGCCTTATAATGTTTATAAGTATTTAAACATGGGACCTCTCAAAGAAACTAATGTAATGATTAATTAGAGGATCGTTCATATGTTTATCCAAAGGGTGTGTTAGAGGACATTTTAGTTTAAGTGGGGAGATGCTTTTTCCATCTAATTTTTATATTTTAAAGATGGGGAGTGATGATGTATCTTCTTCAACCACGATTTTATTTGGAAGGCCATTCTTAAAAACCACTAGAAAAAAAATTGATGCTTATGATGGGTTATTGACTATAGAATTTGATGGTAAATTAATTAAATTCAATATATACAATGCCATGAAATTTTCAAACGATGAATAACCTGTTGTTTCTGTGGATTTTATTGACACGTAGGTGCAAGAAAATTCATTATTAAATGGAAAAGATGAACTAGAAACAATTTTGGGGTTAAGAGATGCTTCAAAGTGGTAAGATAGTAAGGAATTGTTATTGCCTAACAACGAATTGGGGATGTTGTTTTTCCAATTGGAGAAAACCAAGCAATTGATAAAACAATTGCCATATGTAGAGCTATCTAGAAACAACACCAAACTGCTGCCATCGTTGATCCAGCCACTAATGTTGGAGTTGAATAGTTTGCCTAGCCATTTAAAATATATCTTTTTTGGTGAGCAAGACACATTACCTATCATAATATCTAATAAACTTACTCTTTTGTAGGAAAATCAATTGATTCAAGTGCTAAGGGAGCATAAGAAGGCTTTTGGTTAGATAGTGGCAGATTTAAAGGGTATTAGTCCCACCATTTGTATGCACCGAATATTGATGGAAGAGGAAGCCAAGGAGGTGAGGCAACCCCAATGTCGTTTAAATCCAACCATGATGGAAGTAGTGAAAAGGGAAATCTTGAAGCTTCTTGAAGCTGGAATCATTTATCCAATTTCAGATAACAACTGCATAAGTCCAGTCTAGTTAGTTCTGAAGAAAACTGGGGTAACTGTGGTAGAAAATAGTGATGGTGAGTTAATACCCACTCTTGTTCAAAATGGGTGGAGAGTTTGCATAGATTATAGGAAGCTAAATTTGATTGCTAGAAAATATCATTTTTCGCTTCCGTTTATTGATCAAATGCTTGAAAGATTTACAGGTAAATCTCATTATTGTTATTTAGATGGTTATTCAGGGTATCACCAGATTTTGGTTGCATCTCAAGACTAAGAGAAAACAACCTTCATATGTCCATTCAGCACTTTGCTTAAGGAAGAATGCCATTTGGGTTGTGTAACGCACTAACAACATTTCAAAGGTGTATAGTAAGTATTTTCTCTAACCTTATGGAGAATTGTATAGAAATTTTTATCAATGATTTCATGTTTTATTGCGAGTCTTTTGAAACATGCATTATCAACTTGAAAAAGCGCTTAAACTTTGCATTGAGACTAATTTGGTTTTAAATTATGGAAAGTGTCATTTGATGGTTGATCAAGGCATAATTTTGAGTCATATAGTATCTTCTAAGGGAATTAAAGCTAATAAGGGTAAGATAGATGTTATTCAATCTTTATCTTACCTTGTGACTACAAGAGAAGTTCGTTCTTTTCGTGGTCTCACAGGATTCTATCGACGATTTATCAAGGATTTTTCAAAGATTGTGCAACCCATGTATAGATTACTGCAAAAAGACGTGAAGTTTGATTTTGATGAGCCATGCAAGATTGCATTTGATGAACTCAAGGAACAACTTACTATAACTCTAATTATTCAACCATCAAAATGGGACATTCCATTCGAGCTAATGTGTGATGCTTCCGATTATACAGTTGGAGTAGTGCTGGGCTAAAAAGTGGACAAGGTATCTTATGTCATTTACTATGCTTCTATGACACTTAACGATGCTCAGAAGAATTATTCCATGACAGAGAAAGAGTTTTTGATTGTAGGTTTTGGGTTTGATAAGTTTCGGTCCTATTTATTGGGCACGAAGGTGATCATTTATTCAGACCATGTAGCTCCAAAATATTTGGTGACTAAAAAAGAAGCAAAGCTGAGATTGATTCGATGGATTTTACTCCTCCAAGAATTCGATTTGGAAATATACGATAAGAAAGGAGTTGAAAATTTTATGGCCGATCATCTAAGCAGGATCATTCCAACTAATGCATCTGATGTTCTTTAAGATAAATTTTTAGATAAAAGTCCCTTCGTAATTCAACAGGTAATAGCAAACTTTTTGGTGACTAAGTCTTTACCTAGTGATTTATCTAAAGCTGAAAAAGATAAAATTAAACGAGAGGTTAAATATTACATTTTGGATGAACCTCATCTTTGGAAATATTATGCTGATCAGATTGCTAGAAGATGTGCTACAGATGATGAAATTTCTTCCATATTAAAATTTTGTCATTCATCTATATAGGGGGACACTTTGGTCTCAAAAGAACAGCTCGCAAAATTCTTGAATGTGGATTATTTCAGCCTAAGCTATTTTATGATTCCTATATATTTTGCAAGTCTTGTGATCATTGTCAAAGAACAAGTAGCTTAGGATCAAGAGATCAAATGCCACTTAGTAATATTTTGGTATGTAAGATTTTTGCTATCTGGGAAATAAACTTTATGGGTCCTTTTCCTTCTTCCTTTAGTAAGAATTATATTTTGTTTGCTGTGGATTACATGTCGAAATGGGTTAAAGCTAAGGCTACTTTGTCTTACAATATTAAAACTATTATAGATTTTGTTAAATCTAACATTTTTGTCAAGTTCAGAATGCCTCGAGCTATCATTAGCAATTAAGAGACCCATTTTTTGCTACAAGATTTTGGAGGCTTTGATGAAGAGATGTGGTGTCACACATCAAGTTTCTACAGCCTATCCTCTATAGGCAAGTGGAAAAGCAGAAATGTCTAATGGGGAGATTAAGTTCATACTGGAAAAAGTGGTGAATCCGAACAGAAAGATTGGAGCTTATGATTAGATGATGCCTTGTAGGCATACTAGACTGCTTACAAAACTCATAGCCATGACACCATACAGGTTAGTTTTCGATAAGCCTTGTCATTTACTTGTAGAAATTGAGCATAGAGCTTACTGGGGTGTGAAGCAGTTCAATATGGATTAGGTAGAGATTAGTAAGAATAAGAATTGTAAGATTTAGAAGAGATTTGTAATGAAGCTTATGAAAATGCAAAAATTTATAAGAAAAAAACTAAAGCTTTGAATAATAAAGAACTTTTTGTCCTATTGAAAATTGTTTTCGAGAAATCATTTTATCATAAAGAGCTTAAGTTATTTCAAGGGAAATTATGATTCCGCTGGCTCGGATCATTTATTGTTATTAATGTTTTTTCTCAAGGTGCGGTAGAAATTCAAAGCTTAGATGCGTCAAAGGTATTTAAAGTTAACGGACACCGTTTGAAACCATACTATGAGAACTCTCCAGTCGAGCATGTGGAAGAGATAAAGTTGGTATCCCCAACCTATCTCTAATTAGTTAAGTCGTCAAATAGGTCTAGCTAATGACTTAAAAGAAGCGCATTAGGGCAACCTGAAAAAATTCCAGGTTTATTTGTTATTTTTATTTTTCAGTGGTTCTTATTTTTATTTTATTTTGTTAAGTTTGTTTTATTCTAGTTATGAATTTACTTTCAATTCATTTAGCATTTTAAATTTTTTTAATTTATGCAATTTTATTATTTTTAAAAAAAAGAAAATTTTCCTTCCCACCACTACCATCACTTTAGTTCCCACATTTTTATTCTTCCTCTTTCATTTATCTTTTCTTCCCATTTTCACTCACTTCAGATTTTACACCATTATTATTAAAATTGTGAACACCCACACTATTCCCATACAACACCCAACCTTATACCCTCTTCTTCACCATAAACCACCCATTCCCAATCATGATTTTGTTGGTTTTGTGTTCTTTTTTTTCAAGTTTCAAGACTGCAATTTCACAAAGCTTGGAGTCATGCCACGGAGGAAGAGTGAATCTCACAGATTAGCTTCACCAATCACATCATTTGTTGACATCCAATCGCTGCTGAATACCACTACGAACACACCTACTGCCGCAACACCCACCACATCCGCACCATCGATTTTGGCTACAACACCAGGCCTTTCAACACAAAACAGAACAAGGAAGGGTAAACAAGTAAAAAATCGTAGCCAATGGAACTCAAGAAGTGGAGGCTTCACTGCATTTCAGCTCCTAGAAGACAATGAGCAATTTTAGCAATTTATCCAACATAAAATCTATCCTTGTAAGTATGTTCTTACAGACACTCTTAAAGCTTTACAAGTACACGATCCCTTTCAACAAATGATGGGACCAATTTATTAGAATGTATTTGCTAAAATTGACTACCCGGCATATGTTGAACTAACAAGAGAATTTTATAGCACATTTCAATTTAATTCTGGTACTACTGTCGCTTGCAACCAAATTTAAAAAGAAAACAAAATTCGTTAATACAACTTAATGTAGTAGTGGAAAGTGAGTATTGTTCCCACGAGAAATTTTTAATAGTAAAGATTAGCGAGTTTAAAACTAAAACAAATAGGGGGTTTGGTTCACATAATTTAAGAAATTAGAAATAACAAAAATTAGAAATTAACAAAAGTAATTTTAATAAACAAACCTTGCTTTCGGGTCATCGATGTTGTCACACTAAATTGGATCCTTAATATAAAATTCAGTTCATCAATAATCATTCATTGGGGGATGTTTTCTCTTAAGTATAAATGAATAGAAACATGTATTCTAAGCATCCTTATTAATCAAAAACCTAGTTACAATCATAGTGCAATTGAATAATAGCTTTAAGAAATAAGAAACCAATGAACAAGATAACACATATATGACATACATTTAATCAAGATGAGAATCTTCTTAGAATTTCCTACTCTAACGTAAAGAAGGTAATCCTAATTGCTACTTGTGATTATCAAAACTGAATGTCATATTTCATTAATCTAGCTATTAAACGAATCAATTCCTAGTTGCGCACCTAAAATTCAATCAATTCAATTAGAAAAGTAATTTGAAAGACCCTCAATGTTCATCAACAAAACAAACTTTATTGAAACATCTCATGCATAATAGAAGATAACAAGGTTCCCCTCAACTAAGAAAGGAAAAATAGCTACTCATAACATAATTGAAAATCAAGGAAATAACCAAATGCAAAGTCTCCACCCCTAGTCTTTTCCTAAGAAATCCGAAAATACCTAGAGAAAACACTGCAGAAAATGAAAAACCTAACTATGGCTAACAAAAAGAACAGAAAAAGAATATAGAAACGTAAAACTACTACTGAAAATTTGCAAAAAAACTATCCCAAAACCAAAGCTGGGTGAACAATAACTTTTCTCCCCTTTTATGCTTTTTCAATCTCTCTTTTCTATCTTTCCTTGATTTTCAACAGATAATGTATCCCCCAGCTTCAGGTGGTCGATCCCCATTGTTAAGATAACAATATGATCTTTAAAGATTATGAAAATCTCAGATTTGAATTTGAAAACAAATCTGCCAATTATTTTATCCTTGCACGTGCTCACGCTTAGTCATTGAATTTGCTGTCAATCTAGAATTTTCATATTTTTTTTGTTTCTTTTGCATCTTTTTTATTCAATTCCATCTCTAAAGTGTTGAAAATCACTTGAGAACATTTAATAGACAATTCCATTAATTTTGGATAATAATTTCCACACATTAAAGAGAATTAAATAGAAAATAAGCACAAAATAACAACTTAACAAATTCTCATGAAGAATTTGATTTGTTTATTGAAGGAATTGCCGAATTAAACTGATGGGAAAGGAATTTACTTTGTCTATTCTTGATTTTAATTAGGTGTTTTGTTTTAGCCAATGATGTTAATGATGAGCCATTTATAAGTTCCTGATGTGATTATCATGATGATTTTAATGCATCTGAATTATGGACTCAATGGTCTGTAGACCCTAATCCATACAATGCTAGCGTATCTAAGAATTCATACTTGAAAAATCCTGTTTCTAAAATTATTCGACGACTCTTAGCATATACTTTTTTATAGGCATTGGGATTCCACAAGAATACTTTCTAAAGTTTAATTTTATTTTTTATGGTGTATGGATAGAAGCATTCCTGTTAATTTAGGTTTTTGGTTTCTAACACAATTTCAATCTGTATTGAATAAAAAATCTAAACCTTTGATATTATGATACTACATCACTCAATTTGTTGGGACCCATTTCTGGAACCCAACTATCTTGCGAATATCTGAAGACTTGAGCGTATCTATACAACATCATACATCTTTAATACAATACTTA
The DNA here is from genome assembly GCA_025531925.1 of Erythroxylum plowmanianum. Taxonomy (NCBI): domain Eukaryota; kingdom Viridiplantae; phylum Streptophyta; class Magnoliopsida; order Malpighiales; family Erythroxylaceae; genus Erythroxylum; species Erythroxylum plowmanianum. Next base: position 22,202,957 of record JANVCQ010000009.1, on the reverse strand, counting down.
CAACTAAATATCATCATTCATATTTCATTACCCTCAAACAAAAAGGGGTCTTACAAGCCACAATACATCATAATCTGAAAATCTCATAATACAAGAGTTACAAGAACTACAAATTCTCAAAAATGCAATTAAGCCCTCCTTGCTACAAAATCTAGCTTAAAATACAAAAATAGCAAATCTAAAGAATTTCCTTCAGGCTCTTGCTCGTTTGACTTCTTTACTATAACCTAAGGAGGGGACAGAGAGGGGGTGAGCTTGGAAGCTTGGGTAACAGTTTATAATAAAGAATAAGCAAAATCATTGAAAGGTTCAGCTGTTATAGAAATTTCATAGTAAATGCATAAAACTCATAGTTTTCAAATTCTCAAGCAAATTCATAATTTCAACTCAAAACTTATAGTTATAGAAATATCATTGCATAAACATAACATATACATGTAACCATCAAAGCATAACACTCAATTATGCAACATTCTTGACAATTCAAAGATGCAATGCTCAAAACAAACAGCTCGAGGGTTCCATGGAAACAAAATTATGAAACCGAAGTTTACATCATGAACATAATGAGTCCATTTTTCGGAGCTCATATGTCACAAGCGGGCAGCCAGGAGAAGGCTCTTGTCAACGTGCACGTGACGACATAATGGTTCCACTCTCGCCCAAACAGAAGCACATAAACATGCTCAAATTATTTTATCAAATGCTTTCATACTTGATTTCATAAACTTGCTATTCTCTTTAGAAAATCACGTGAAAACCCCTTTATAAACCATACTTGAAAACATGGTTTCATAAACATGCATCTTTTCAAAAGATATCACTTTTATAAATCATCACACACTTCATGTTGCAAACACATAGCAAATTTCATAAATCCTTCATGGACAACGAATGCAACACTTATGATGCAATTGGAAACATGAAACTTTCTTTGATTTAAAGAAAACAGTAGTGGCTTATTTACTCTATTATAAACATGTACCCACCTGATTTCTTTACTTATAGGCTTGCTCAGAAAGTCTCTTCTCTTTGCAAATAACCTGAGGTATCTAAGGCTCTTTCCTATTGTATCTTTAATGTATACTCCGTGAGTTGATCTAACTAAAATAGGTCTCTTCGATCCCTTGGGTTCTTCACCAAGTGAAGAGATCCTTTGCCCAAATGGAAGCTCTTCTTTTCCTCTACCTTTTTTTCTTCTTGAACAACCTCAAAATCTTTCTTATAGGCTAAGGAAATTGAAACCCTAGCTTGGTTTCTCTTCTCTCTCGTTCTCTTCTTCTCTTTGTACTTCTCTCTCTTTTTCATGACATTCTCTCTTTCTCTTTCTTTCTTCTTTTTTTTATTCTCTACTGCTTCCTTCCATTTATAGGCAAGACAACACTTCTTCTTCCAATTATGCCCTTCCATTCATGCCTCATGTCTTTTACACGTAAGTGTCTTGCCAAAAGCACCCTTGCATATTCTGACATAACACTTTATTCTAGAAGAATCTTCTCTATTGTCTTACGTTTCCAATGACATAAAAATTATCCAATTTGGTTCAGTGATTACAAAGATACACTTCAACATTTTTGGACTGCTCTTATCCAACTCAGTATATACTCATGCACAACATCCTATCCAAAATCTAAACATGTTAGAAACTGAATTAGATTCCCATTTCTTCCTACTACTTGTAGCTCCATGTCTCTAATTTATCTCGAAACAAAAATCATCTTATTTGGAGCTCTACTGATCCAGAAATCATCAAATATTGAAGCGTATTTAGTAACACATCCAAATCCTACTCTTTCAATCAATACTCTTACTTGATTTAATACATCTCTTTCAAATCAACACCAAGAGCTATGACCTTCAATGGAGATGCAAAAAGAGAATGTTAGGAAATCGAAAGGTTCAAAAATCATTTCATTTAACTTTGAAATTTACAATCTTAAAGAAGACCTTGAGGTTAGATTTTATCATCTAAAGGGTCAAAATGAATGAAATGATAGGATTTAACGAAGCCAAAGGAAAAAGCAGACGAATGGAAAAAGGCAGAAGAAGTGAGAAAATTTCTATTACTTTCCCTACGGATATCGCATTAAGATATTCTTTAGATGATTCGAAAGAAGACTTCAAGCTCTACAACTTTCATGAAGATCTTGAAGACAAATTATATCTTCTGAAGGATCGAAAATGGAACAAAAGATATAAGATAAACAATAACCCAGAAGATAGCAAAACACAGACGAAACAAAAGATAGAAGAAGCGAAAGGCAGAAGATAGCAAAACACAGAAGATAGCAAAAAGATAGAAGGAAGGAAAAAAGTTACTATAACTTTCCCTGCAGATATCGGATCAAGGAGTTCTTTATATGGTTCGAAAGAGGACTTCAAGAGCTATAACTTTTATGAAGACCTCGAAGACAAAGTCTATCTTCTGAAGGATCGAAAATGGAATAGAAAATATTCGTTAAATAGTAACCTAGAAGATAGCAAAATACAGACGAAACGAAAACAGAAGAAGCGAAAGGTAGAAACTTAGAAGGAGCAAAAAGCAGACAAAGCAAAACTCAGAAGAAGCGAAACACAGACAATACAAAAGGTAGAAGATACAAAAAGCAGACAATACAGAACCCAAAAGATACAAAAAGCAGAAGGAACAGAAAGACAGAAGGAACAAAAGGAAGAAGATACAAAAGGCAGACGATACAAAACACAGATGATACAAAACACAGACGATACAAAACACAGATGATACAAAAGGCAGATGATACAAAACACAGAGGATACAAAACACAGACCATACAAAAGGCAGAAGATACAAAAGGCAGAAGATACAAAAGGCAGAGGATACAAAACACATACCATATAAAAGGCAGAAGATACAAAAGGCAGACGATACAAAACACAGAGGATACAAAACACAGATGATACAAAACACAGACGATACAAAAGGTAAAAGATACAAAAGGTAGACGATATAAAACACAGAGGATACAAAACACAGACGATACAAAAGGCAGAAGATATAAAAGGCAGACGATACAAAACACAGAGGATACAATACACAGACGACACAAAAGGCAGAGGATACGAACAAAACACAAAAGGAGCGAAACATTGAAGGGACAAAACATAGAAGAAGATGACGTCATAAATGACATCATCACAAAAAAAGCAAAAACACAGAAGATATAACTCCGCTCTTACACATCTCCCTTATAAGGACCTTGACTTTCAACTCAGAAGTCCAAAAATTCTATACTATATATATATTGCTGGAAAGCTAAAAGAAATATCTATAACTTACTAGTAGACACACTTTCTCTAATCTAGCCTAAATCAATCCAGAATTGCCCTCGTATTCAGAACACAAAATTTTCACTCATCCAATGTACTCCACCCATATTGTTTCACAATCCTTCCTTGACACAAATCATACGAAGATCAGCGTTCCTACTTTATTTACTCCTCATTCTCAACTCCATTTCAATCAATATCATACAAAGAAAATTTATAGTCCATGACTAATCATGAACACCAATAACAGAATGTACACATGTGTACATATTCCTCACGAATTTCCTACACAAATGCAACATCATTGTTGCTTCTAACTTTCACCTTAATTCTTCTCACTTCAAAATTTTTTATCCACCAGAAACACCAAAACAAAAACTTGGACATATCCACACTTCTCATCCGCTACTTTACCCTTGCTTATCATTTCTTGGTTCAAAAAATCTTCATTCCTTTATTCTTTACTTATGACTAATCTCTAAAATTTCTCATTCAAGAGTTCTAACTTCTATAAAAAGTTCGGGATCTAACGCAGGTTCACCTCTAGATTCTGGGAAAGCTTACAGGAGACTTTGGGAACCAAGTTGTATTTTAGTATAGCTTTCCATCCACAAACTGATGGTTAATCAGAAAGGACAATACTTAACATTGAAGGCAATGTTAAGAGCTTGTGTTATAGACTTCAAAGGTTCATGGGATGATCATTTACCTTTAAGCGAGTATGCTTATAATAATTCCCTATCACTTAGGAATTCAAATGGCACCTTATGAAGCTTTGTATGGTAGGAGGTGCAAAACTCCTATTTGTTGGGATGAAGAAGGAGGAAGGAGACTAGTAAGACCTTAGTCAATACAAGTCATGGTTGATAAGATTAAATTAGTGAAGTAAAGACTTAAAGCAGCTCAAGACATAATGAAGAGCTATACGGATACACATAGAAAAGAGATGGAATTCAAAGTTGGAGACAAAGCGTTCCTTAGAGCTTCTCAATGGAAAGGAGTTTTGAGATTTGGTAAGAAGGGCAAGCTTAGTCTAAGATACATAGGCCCATAAGAGATCATTGAGAAGATTGGGCCTTTAGCCTATAAGTTAGCTTTGCCACCAAATTTATCTAAGATTCATAATGTTTTCCATGTATCGATGTTAAGGAAGTACCAATCTGATCCTTCACACATAGTTCAACCTTCAGAAG
>JANVCQ010000009.1:22163117-22185607 GCA_025531925.1 Erythroxylum plowmanianum | reverse complement strand
TACAAAATATTGAATTACAAACCATTCATAATAAAAATACCATTGAATTACATCTTCCTACTCATATTAAAGACTAGAGGCATATTCGTCATTTGCATTGTTTTCTGTCTATGTCCCCTACAACCAAACACATCTGTCCTGGAGACGGAGACAGAAATTTCTGTTATGTCCACCACAACCAAACACCTCACTGTCTCCAGCTTTCGTTCCGTTCCGTCCTGTTTCGTTCCGTCTTCAGATATCGGAGACAGTAACCAAACGCAACGTTATAGAACTTTTGGTATTGTTATCTCTTACTTTTAATTGGGGTATGCTCCTTTGACTTTGTACATTTTTTCGCTGATGAATATATTATTTACATTTCATAAAAAAATAAAAATTATATATTTTTTCATTCTTTTTGCTTTTTAAATTTTTTTAAAAAGGTTGTATTTCACCTCGGGTGTAATTTACGTCACAGTTTTGGATCCCACGTAGACGGTACAAATAAACGACCCCGTTATCAGTGACTTTGACTAGACGGCGATAAACTAATAATCCCGTGCTTGAGTGCACACATACTCTCATTTTTTCGAACCTTCCGTGATCAATCTTAGGCATTCATACCTGTTTCCGATAGACCGCCGGTTCTAGGATTAGGGTTCAGCTCATGGGAGAGAATCATCAGTACCAGTATTACCACAACGGCCACCAACCGCCGAATTACCACCACCAGCACTACCCGTATCATCAGGACAACTGTGTTGACCAGAATCAGGAGTACCACCAATTCAACAACAACCGTGATTACTATTCCAATTATGACTCTAATTGCCAGATGAGTGGTCCGCCGGTTGAGTTACATGGCAGTGGCGGAGGAGGATTCCGGTTTAACGGCCGAAAAAGAGGACGGTATCGTGGAGCTTCTCCAGGTAACCGACCCATTTATCACCTCTTTATTGTAAATGCGTATTATTGATTCTAAGTTGCATGGTGTGATATGTTCTTTTGGGTTGTTAAATGTTCCTTATCGTGAAACAGAGTTTTAATAATATTCGGTTGTTTTCTGTAACTTGATGTTTGCTGCATTTTTTGCTTCTTTTATGCCAGTGAATTTATGAATTTTGCTTTGTTTTCTCCTTCCCTGCTTTTCAGGTCGCAACGATGGCGGCTGTAATGCGAAACTTTATGTTGCACCAGTTCCACGGACAACAACTGAAGTAGAAGTTAGTTTTTCATTTTATTTGATACATCTGTTTTCTTCCTTTTCTTTTTTTTTTCAAATATCAAGCAAAAACTTAGTATAAGGATTACTTTTAAATGCTTGCCAATTTTCAAACTTTTGATTATACATTTTCATCTAGATCCGCACATTGTTTGAAGGGCACGGTAGTGTTGTTGAGGTCATTATACCATGGGATAAGTGGATTAGCCCTGATCAAGGTACTTGAATTGATAATAGATTACTGCTTGTCTTTACTTTAATATCTATCATAGTGATCATTTCACTATCAATCCAATCCACTATTTAAATATTCTGTTCATTGTTGTGATGACTATAGCCTAGCACTTCTTCTAATGTGGAAGCTTGATTAATCTGTCCATTTTAGTCTTCCCCAGTTGCAGTATGGTATTGTTTGTCTTTAACTCATCACAAGAGACATACTCTTAGAAATGAATGTTATATGAATTTCTTTATCGGAATTTGGCATAGCTAACTAGATTGTAACCTTTTTTCCCTTCTAGTGATCTGTGTTTTCCTTAATCTTCACATCTTTAACATTTGGTATATTCTTCCCCTTGTCATTTACCCATTAAAAACTAACTTTTGATGCCTTGTTGATGGCACATATCTGTGGGAGATCATTTAAAGTTGTAGATGTACTCATGCAGGATTTTGTTTTGTTAAATATTTGACACTAGAGGAAGCTGACAGGGCTATTAAGGCTTTAGATAGCCAGTACATTTTTCCTGGGGTAAGTAAATTAGCTGTTGGTTCTGTCAAGAACTTATGCTTTTAATTAAGTTGTTCATTGATTGATGATTGGTTTCAATTCAGCTAGCAGCTCCAATCAAAGTGAGGTATGCTGATGGTGAACGGGAGCGCCATGGTAAGGGAAGGGAATAGCTACATGAGATGTGTGCTTTCCCATTGTACTTGGAATTAATTTCCATGCTTGCATTTAAATGTCAGTCGCACAATCAAGCATACCAATGAGCTTATTCATTGACTTTATGTTGCTAATATTCTTCTTTACTTTCTTCTTATTTTTTTCCGCTGGAAACCCTATTATGTCTACTTCTATATTTATTCCTCATATTGTTATTTGGTAGGTGTATTTGTGGACAAACTCTATGTTGGTTGTGTGAACAAACAAGCTTCAAAAGAGGAAATTGAGGAAGTATGAGCCATCACTTCTTTCATTTTATTTTGTTTTCTTGAATAATGAGAACATATTAGCTATGAGCCATCACTTCTTTCAATTTATTTTGTTTTCTTGAATAATGGGAACATATTAGCTGATCATTCATGTTCAAGTCTTGGCTCTCCTTGTGAACGGTTCAACATGGATCTAATTGAAGAATATGTGTGTGCTTGTGAGTGCACGCAATGGCAAGTGAGGAATGACTGTCCATTATTATTTAATTAATTAAGTAATTTTCTGTGCGGAATTAACTGATTCCAGAGTTGAAGAATGCAAACTTTGCAATTACATTCACATCACTTCGTCTTGCTTATGAAAAACACATTTGCAAATTGCTCGAGTGTCTATATTTGGTACTAGTTGTAATCTTCATTTGTTTTCATTGGAAATAACTTAGTGGAACTTTACTCTTATGCTATGTTTCTATTGATGAATGCAATTGGTTTAATGTAAATCCTTTCTGTGTTAGATATTCTCTCCTTTTGGCATTGTTGAAGATGTATATATTGCACGTGATGAGCTGAAGCAAAGTCGTGGTGGGTACTGTGTCCAACTGTTGTTTCTTTTAAATTGTCTCTCCTTTGTTTTAAGCACTTTGGTGATAACATATAGGAAGCTGATTTTTGCTATGAGGTGCTCTAAGGTGTGCTCCCTTAAGCAAGGATCAGCAGGGGCTTTTTTGATAGGCTACATAAGTATCTTAGTTGCGAATTCTGGGACTTTTTGCTACTCCCTTAATGCTTTATCTATTTTCCCTTGTTGATGATATCTCTCATGTTTTCTTAGATTCTCTGCTGCAAACAGTTTGTCTCAGTACTAGTTGCTCTTGATTGGATATTTACATTTGGAGGTCTCAAGAAATGCATCCCTATGTTGGCTATAATTTTGTTGGTTCTGATATGATGACCAATTTTTTTCTGAAGGATGTGCGTTCATTAAGTTTTCTCGCAGAGATATGGCCATTGCTGCTATTAGAGCACTAAATGGAAGTTTCACAATGAGAGTTAAGTACGGGAATTGTCTTGTTCTCAATTGTTACAACCCTTCTGGTGTTTATTAGGCTATTAATATATTCTCCTGGTAACTTTTAGGGTTGTGATCTGCCATTGATTGTACGTTTTGCGGATCCCAAAAAGTCAAGGGCTGGAGAAATAAGGTTTACATCTTCCATATTAAGTTCTATATTCAATTTTCAAATTTGTTAGATTTTCTTGATGTTAAGATAAGGAATGGCCAACTAAACTGAAGATCCGAATCTTTATTTTGCTTTGATTAGGTTGTCATGAATCAATGGAAATTTCCCTGACTTTCTCATCTATTTCAAACTCTGAATAATCTATGTCTTTTTTTAGGGGAAATTGTCCAATTGGTGCTTCAAATTTTGGTTCGTGCTCTCAAGAACCAGTCACTAGGTACAACACATGGCTTCAGTTTCTCCTTCCTTTGTGCTGAATAAGTTCTCCTGAGTTGAATTGTTGCAGGTCAGTAGCCAATTTCGGTGATTCTATGGGAGGACATGCTGTATATCCTATCCCGTCAGCTTCAACATACTATCACGCGCAACCTGTTTCCTACATGGCAAAACAGGAGAATTTAGCTCATCATATCATGGAACAACCACAACCTCCTCTTCAGCAATCACAGTCCGATTTGTGTCAGATGCCACAACCACATCAACAGACTCCTCAGAAATCTTTTATATCATCACAACAAACACAACCACATCAACAGACTCCTCAGAAATCTTTTATGTCATCTCAACAAACAGATACTGAAATGCAGAAGATGCAGAATGTGGAGCAACTGCAGAATGCGGAGATTTACACAAAGGTGATAATTGTGAATGTTTAACCGAGTGTTCTATCTAAATTAAGTTGGTTTTGGGTCAGATGTTGTATTCCTGTTCAGATGTGTGTTTTGATCTATTAGTCACACATCTTGCATCAACTGTTTTTGTAAATTTTATGTACCGTAACTGAAATTTGTTATGCCTTGTGAGATGCTCTTATTGCACTTCGTGTTGGTTATATCCGTAGGCATCATGTGGACACCAGGAAAATTTGCAAATTAGTCTTATCAATTAAGTCCATTATATGCCGACTGCCATGTTGAAAAGAGTGATTCTCTTGTTTGTTCAATACTTGATACTCTTTAATCTCATGCATAATGTGGAGAAATTCCAAGATATTTCCATTATGAATTCTAGGGCATTTCTTGATTCTCTAAGAAACTAAATGTGATGAGTGATACTAACCTGCAGTTTCCAAGTACTGAAAGCAATCCTCAGACTGCTCTGAATCCCACTGAGCCTGCTGCAACTTCAAGTCCCCAGATAGTGGACTCCCCAGAATGCGATTGGAGTGAGCATGCATGCCCTGATGGTTACAAGTACTACTACAACTGTGTCACTTTTGAAAGTAGTGTAAGCTATCAACTTCTACTTCATTGCATCCTGCTATTTAACTTTCAACTGTTTGACAAGTTGCACCTTATTTGGATGGCTCCCGGTGATGGCAATTATGTATTTCCTCCTTGACACTTTCTAAGTAGAGTCATGTTAGATTCTCAAGGTGAAAATTACTTGTGGAATATATTATTAATAAGCCCATCTGACTATTGACCTCTAGTGGGAGAAGCCCGAGGAGTTTGCCTTGTTTCAGCAGCGCATGCAGAAGCACGTAAAGATGCTAACGCCTGATCAGCAACCATTTTCATTGCCTAAAAGCTTCTCAGCCGTAGAAGTTGATCAGTTACAGAAGGTGCAGGTTTCTTAATCATGAACGTTTAAGAATATTCCGGCTGAACTTTAGGATAATTTTGTAGATAGCTTTTAATATTCCCGGGAATACTTTTCCTGTTATTTGGTACAATGTGGATATGATGCCCGTGGCGAGCACTTCTAATTTAAGGATTGGTTGGAGTTACGGTAATTGCTTTTATTGATTAGGGTTACTTCTAATTTAAGGATTGGTTGGAGTTACGGTAATTGCTTTTATTGATTAGGGTTCTTATCAGCTGTTAAATAGCATGTAGATATCCATGCTCATAGACCAAGCAAGTGTTGTCTGCAGGATCCTGAGAGAAACCAGCCCAGTTGATGATCCCACCTGTGTATAAAAAGGTTCTCCATGCTCAATTGCTGCTTACTTGATCTATAGCGTGATAAGAGTATGTAATTTTCGTTTGGTTGCCTTGAGAGGAATTAATATAATCATTGACGAACTTCTGAAGCATCTTGAAGAATAATGCGCCTAAAATGCTTCCAAAAGAAAACACTGTGGATACAAGTTCGTGCCTCAATTTAAAAAAAAGACAAAACTTGCATTATCAGGTTAAAGAAAACTGAGAACAATACGCACTAGCCCCTAACTGATTTTGGGCCGAATTATTAAATGGAGAAACCAAGTAGGAACCTTAAAATGATCTGAGGTTTCTTTTTCCAAGCTTTTATTTAATTCTCCACCCTTTCGTGGAATATAGGTATCACGCTCAATTCTGATGCCATTTAAACCTCTCTCCAATACACAAAACTACTCGAAAAGGATGCTGTAAATCAGTTTTCATTAAGTTAGGTTCATAACTACGTGTACAAGATTGAAAACATTTTGCCATAATCAAACTCCACATTTCCTAGGAAGGGTTTTGTGGATTCCTAGACAAGGTAAAAACTAGACAAGGCTCTCCCTCTATTAAATGACAACTGAAGGAAACCTCAAAAAACAAACGCACATTCCTTCACCAAAAACAAACGGTGCCAGACGAAAAGATATGGCCACAAGCATTTAAGGCGGTGAAAACCCAATATCTAAATCATCTTATCCTCTACTTCAACAAAAGCATGCGTTTAAAAAATAAGAAGAAGAAGACGAAGAAGAAGAAGAAGAAGAAGGCCTGATACGAGTACATATAAACTTAACTATACTATAGAAGTCAGCTCCAGACACGAAGAAGAACCCATGTAACAATGGTCTTATCAGGGTTTCTGTCTGAGCGACTAGGGTTCTGAGTTTATCACCTATCAGCAAGGTGATTACATATACTGATAATATAATGACATGTCTTTCATCTACAAGTCAGTGTGAGGAAGCTACAAAAGAAGTAATTTGAAGCTCTCAATTACTCTTCCTTTATCATACGAGAAGGGACAATGTCTTGTAGAAGACCATTATCCTTGGCCAAAGCAGACCGTAGTGCATTGCAAAAGCGCCTCTCACCCAATGAGCTAACAATAGAAGAAGTCCCATTATAACCAAAACCCAAATGAGCGAGACTATTACCGTATGATTGCTGGTGCTGTTGATAGAGCGAGAAATTGCTTCTTTGCACTGGCGTAGCAAAAGGAGTTGTGGAAAAACCAGACTCTGGTGGTGCTCCGATAAAACTTGGGCGAGGCATGACTGGACTTGGATGAGTGTGTTGGCCCTCATAAGTGGTCACGACTACACTTGGATCAGTAAATGATCTTTCAATTCTCTTCTTTACATTACATGATGCGGCGGTGCAACGGTAGTAACTCCTAAATCAACACAAATGAAGCATTAGCTTCCGAAATTATCAAAAATCTCAACTTCAAACTTTAATGGATTAGTAAATGTGAAAACATCCCAGTTAAAGTATAGTACCTAGGGAAAGGACTATTCTTCACAGCTTTTTGTCCGTACTTTCTCCATCTGTACCCATCTTCCAGATGATCAACCTCGCTCTTTGTCATGAATGCAAACTTCGGTTCTTTCGGTCTCTTCTGATTTGTCTTCTTTGGTTTCAGCCTTTATGCAAGTAGAGAAAAAAAAAAGAAAAAAGAACATGCAGAAGCCATCAATCTTCAAGTTCAAAATTTACTTAAACAATGCACAAACACACATGTATACTCCTGTTCTTGATCGTATTCCAGATGAGGATGGCCACGCCACTATATGGAAAACACAAGAGCATATCAAGTATATAGCAACCCTATCTTTTTCATCCAATGAGGTCTCTTCTAAACATAAAAGAAAAAGTAGAGAAGTAACCATTGAAGACTCACTCTTTCTTGGTCTTTTGCTGTTCTATTTCCTCATTGTCCCTAGCCTTAACTTGTTCCTCGTTCAAGGCCTCACTAGAAGCCGATGAAATCGACGAAGAATTAGGTGTAGCAGGCTGATTATTCAACAACTCTGACGACTCCATCTTCTTATCAAGTGGATTCGATGCTTGCGCTGTGGATGGCACCGGTAGAATATCAAACAGAGAAGAACCAAATTCCTGCATACCCAGTAGCTCCATGAACCCTAACGAACTCTTATCTCCCTCACACAACTCCAACACGCCCTGTAATGGGTAAATGCTCTGTACATGGTCAGGAAATGTAGAGGAGCCAACCGCGTTCTCTATCTTTACCTCTTTTGTTCCCATAGCTCAATTAAACCACTTCCAAAAGCTTCATGAAAAACCTATAGATAAGAGGAGACAAAAGATAAACGCTGCAATATAGATGGAGAGAGAGTCTAGTGTTTGGGTCGTCAGGTTTTTACGGTAGGTAGGTGTGTGGATCAAAGAAAGAGTATGTTGAAGAAAGTGGACATTTATGAGGCTGTGTGTTTTGAGGTTTTGGACTGAGATGGCAATGCTAGAGGCAATGACCGGCAAATGTAGGTCGACATTTTGTACGGACGTTATCAGTTCCGGTCTGAAAATTCAACGCACGAGCCTCGATATGGAGTGGACAGCTGACCGACAACCCAAGTGGTTCGACCCTTTCATACCTAGACTCTTGACTGGCTTGATCAACTCGTTTCCAAGTGTGAACTGGGTTTAGCCACCCGTGAGATGCTCACGGCTTGTGAAATAAAAATGTTAGTGCCTTCACGCATGTGCATGTGGACATAAATGAATCCTGTACAAGATATTAACAGATTCTGTTTTTCACTTTCCAATTAAAAGAACCTCTTTTATTTGCTGCCCTTTTTTTTGGAGATGACCATACACAACATTGGGTTGTGGATTTCCTTATTTACTTCCACTCGATAAAATATTTAATTCTGAATTACGTATGTTTTAATAATGACATTTTAAGTAGTGAGTTAAAAGTTATTATGTAATCATAAATACAAATACAAATATAATGATTATAGGAGATGTAAGCGTAATTGCCAATAATTGAAACAAATAAGAGCTGTAGCCTTATTTAAATATAATATTTCAAAAATTTTATTAGTATTGGTGAAAGAATGGACGTCATGAATACACGGGAATGATGTTATATTAGTCTAACTTTTGCAACAAAGAAGACCAAAAATGAATCAAAAAGGTAAGGCATTTGATGATCACTAAGAACAAGAAGTAAATTATATATAGAAAAGACAAAAGGGAGATAACTTGAAATGGGATTAACATGTCAGTGTAGTCGGATACATACATGGATGTGGTGCAGAGAATGAAGAACCTGCCTGGTTTGCATATCTTTAAAAGCGAGAGAGGTGATGAAATGAAATGAACCCACAAGGCAGCAAAGAGAGAGAAGGAAAAAAGGGGAAAGATATGGATTTCTCTTTACGAAATTTGGAAAAGTTGATGGCAAACGTGCGGTGGAACCACAGCAGCGTCCCCACTAGTGTTGGGATCGCACGCTGACATAATTTGCGTGTAATTCATTCTCACCCCTTTGCATGCCTCAATTCCATTATTTGCTTTCTCACTTCTTTCTGACCTAGTTCCCTCCATAAATTTACTTTCGTGTCTTCCTCTGGTTAAACATTTCATATGCTTACTTGTACTTGTTTCACTTGTCAAACCCCCCATATATAATATATATATATATATATTTCTCTCTTTTTCCCAATTTTTACATCATAGGCTTCAGTATACTGAGGACAGAAAATGTACATCCAACCTCAGAATCCCCGTACAAAGAAAACCCACGAGACATGTCTTTTTCTTTTCACAGCTATCAGAAATTCAAATACCTATTCCCATTAATTGTCATTGACATCACCATAAACCCATCACATTTAATGTGGTTGTCTCTGTAACTTGCAGTCTACGTGAAAAACTCTAAAACCACCGGAGACTTTGCTTTATCATTATAACCCTAGCTTCATTCCATACTAAAATAAATAACAAATGTTAAATGTATACATTTTACTCACTGTACGTTCAATAAATACTGACTGAGGTTCTATTACTAAAGAAAAATATAAATATTTAATCTTTTGTGACTTCCACAGTTCGATGCGCAGGGCCGTTGGGGACGTTGGCCGTTATGTATATCACACGTATTTATTCGCGGGCCCTACGCATGCACCGCCACTGATGCACGAGGCTGATCTGACACTCTACGATGCTCTTGCTTGTACCGTAACACGTGCCCAAGTTTGCGCCGCAGAGTTTGGCCACCTCCACCGCCAATTTTGAATCGATTCTACGTCACTGTATAAAACTACACGTGTTTTTTTATTATGTATTTTATCAGATTACACATTCTTTTTGAGGTTTCATTGGAAACTTAAATGACTAACGATTCGATCACTAAAACTAATGACATGGAAGTTGTTTAATATAAAATGGTATATAAATTTTAGATTAATCTTTCTTTTAAAACTTATGTGGTTCATATATTTCAAAACTTTAAGATATTAAATTATAAATATATTTTTGAATATAATTCTCTTATAATTATTACATTTGAACATGAAACTTGGAGGGAGCACTAATTGTCTTATAATTCAATACAACAATTACTGAGTTGTCAATCTTTAGGTTATTCGATTGGCACTAATTGGAGAGAGATAGGGAGTGGACAGCCATTTAACGCTGTTGGTAATTAAGAATATTCTGGGATTTGTCTTTCTGATAAAAATCACACATGTATTATCTAATCAGTTATAAAAAAAGTATATATGGAGCGTACCAATAATAATAATAAGTATCCTGCTTAGTACCGTAGACCAGAAGATTAGATAAATGAGCTAGGTGTTTGACTAGAATTTGCCTTCTTGGATACGTTTGGGAGCTCGAAAAGAAGAGACAAGAAGATACAGATAAATATGTTAAAATACATACATGTTTTTGTTGTTTTCCGCCAAGTCATTGTCTTCGTTACCAGCTCAGTTTGTGGACACAGAGTTCGATGCTTTGACTATGGTCACTTATCCTTCCAATTTTGATACCTATCTTGTACATATCGCTCTACTTTGGTCAAATCTTTGAATATTTCCAGGGATTGGTGGGAGTAGGTTTTCTTTTCATGTTAGAAAACCTTTTTTTAATGCCATTGTTATCTTAACATAGTAATTAATAATTACAGACTTCTACTTTAAGTTTCTCCCCTTGTTTTGGTCCATGAGACACTTGTATATAAAACTGGCGGTCGTTTCCATCCTAAATGAATGTTGTGTCGAACATAACTTTTATACATTCCTTTTAGTCTATTACATACTTTTGAGTAGTTGAGTCATCATATAATATATTTAAAATAAGTATTTTTATAAATTACTAGGTATTTACATAATATATACTCAAAAAATAAAAAATTCAATCCTTGGATTCCATCTAAGTTTGTTCATGAGAGATAATTATTGATCTTATTCACATCCTCCATTATTGGTTGGTTAAAGGTATTTCTTACGAGGTAACACATTTCACCTAACCAAATACTTTAATTAGAAAAATAAACAACCAATTTGAACTTATCCCTTTCACAATAAATAAGCACATCTTTCTTTGAAAAATCTTGTCCACAATGCCCGTCTCCTCTTAAGAGACGTTTTGACAAGGAATGGAATCCAAACAAATATCACGCTTCTAGTTTATTATATATGTTTGAATCTCTCCCAAGAAATAACTTACGCTCGTCATGTTGATCCAACATGCTTAATATATAAAAACAGGTATGTTGAAGTGCTCTTACTTTGACTTTGGGACTTTTCCACCATGTGCAGCTAGTCCCTAACTTGGGTTTAATATGAAAATATTAAATTATGAACAGTAAATTGATGACATGATTCACTAAAAAAGATTGTAACCCCCTAAAAAATGCTATAGCTCTTCTTCACGAGCTTGTAGATCCCAGAGCAATTGCTTCAATTATATGGTGTCATGTCAAACTTCTGGAAGGTCTACTCCATTTGAGAGGGATACGTTGCATATATGAAGATCGCGAGAGTGTTGGATGGACCCATCAGTATCTTCATGACAAGATAAAGTGAGGCATATCTCATCTATCAAGGGCCTAATTTACATGCCCTCCAAACGAACTAGATTGCCTTCCTTGATCCGATCCTACTATAATAACGTGAAGTAGCAATAAAAATAATGCTCCATTGTTCAAGTTTAATATTAATAGGGGTTTAGACTGTTGGTAGAGATGTGGAAGCACCAATTTTCACGGGTTCACTATTACTTAAAATGTAAGTGCACTTCTAATGAAATGCTTTCCTACTGCTATTGCATATTAGCAGCTACAGTTTCTTACTTTTATGTTTTTGGTGCTTTGAACCTGTGAATCTCAAACTTGGGAAGTTCATAATAGCCATGAGCAGAATCGAATGATTGGTCCATTTTCTTGTCAAATTTTGGTCGAGCAATTAGTAAAACATCTCCAATTTTACCATCATTAGACCCACATATGTCTTCCTGATCAGTCCATATCAGACGTACAATGCCATTAATCTAAAGAGCTATCATTCTAAAACTTATGCTTTCTTATGATTTCGGATGTAACAAATACCTTTCTCCAGACATAAACCTGTTATAATTCAAGAAAACCATCATTCATAAACCTGTAAAAATCACTATATCTTATAAAAAAGATCACCTTTTTAGTGTTTCTGAAACTAATGGAGGTGCGAATATCAGGACTATATAAGTTTATTTTTAATGTTAACTAGTGTTGAAACATTGATGGTATCAATTTATGGTAATCAGGACGAGACATCTTTGCCACTACGGTTGAGTTTCGGCCCGGCAAGCAAATCTTTACCCTGCCAAAATGGTCTCCTTGACCTATCTTGTCTTTTCCCTACCAGAATATAGTAAAATGGACCTTGAATGCAATTATTAAGACCTTAAATAATTTAATTTTGCGATAAAATATATGACATGTTTTGAAACTACCTTACATCTATATACTAGTTAGAGAAAGACTGCCAATCCTAAAACTTCACTAAAATTCTAAGCAAAGGTTTAGATGCCTATATGTAATGCATAGCAGAAATTGCAAACATTAACAACAACAATCTCGATCCTTAGTACATAAGGCTTCTTGTCAGGAAAAAAAAATCAATTACGTGTAACTTTTTTTTTTACATTTTACAAAAAGATTGTTCCATTACTTGAAATTGTGACTCAATAAAGATATGACCTAATTTTGAGGTCCTGGGAAAGCCTGACCATGAATTACCTTAACAAAGTATTTATTTAGGAGAGTCAATGCAAGTTTGCAAGCCAATGTAGCATTCTTCCAGTCTAGAGGCATTTCTTTTTAAATTTTTAGGCCGAGTTTATCCAAATGAAAAAAAAAGACTGTGACAGTGTCACTATAAGAAAACAACACAATTTGTGACATTTTATTGATTAAAAAACATAAAAAAAAAATTGATTTTATCATGACGTTTTATAAAAACGTCGCAGATTTGTAACACTTTTTGCGACATTTTTTAATTAAAACATCATGAAATAAAAATCGTAATGTTTTGTTGAATAAAACGTCGTTATTGACTTGGTCGAACTACCTGATCGAAAATTATACCCGACCCTAGATAATAAACCAACCCATCATCTCCTAAACTAGCCTTTTTCGTTTTTCCCCAATTCTTTTCTTCGTTTACGCAAAATCCCTAAAACTACAACTAGAGAAGGTGAAGCAGGCAATGACGGACAGGCAGACAGAGAAGCAAGCGGTAGGAAGTACATGTTAGAAACAACACCCCTCGTGTTTTGATTATTGCTTATACAAAAATTTCTATTAAAAACTATTTGAAATTCTTTTATGTTTTAATTTTTTTATGTTCTCTTGATCTTCAAGCAATGAGTTGAAAACTAAATACGAACTCTGACAAATAAAAAGAAGTGTTAAAGTTAAAAGCTTTGTTGGTGGTAACCATATTTCACCGTCATCATTAGAGCCCTTGATTCTCAGGTTTTCATTTGCAAGGTATTGTTCCCTTTGTTGAGTTTTTTTTTTTAAATTTCTTTGTTTTGTATCTTATCTTTCTACTTGTGCTTGCATTTTCTTATCTTAGAACGATTATGTAACGTAGGAACTCATATCAATCTGTTTGGTTTTAAAATTTCTAGAGAAAATTTTAGGTTTTATTTTATTGTATCACAGTAATGACGAAAATGGAGAAGTGTTGGTTTTGTTCCTCAACTGTATATCCGAACCATGGTATTTAGTTTGTCTGCAACGATGCTAAGGTAAAGTTCTTTTTTTGTCTTTAATGTAGTTCAATTTGGTTAATTTCAAAGCCCCTTCATGGATTTTGTGCCTTTTTTATGTTTTAAATTTGTTGCTATTAGTTTCTCATGGGTTGACATTTCTTCTATTGTCAATCCCTTTATTAGTGGATATATGAAGCAATTGAGCAACTGATGTCTGTAAAATCTAATTAAAAAAGCTTCCTCGTTTCCTTATTTCTTCTTCTAGACCTTTGAATGATTGAGTTATTGGTTATTTTGCAAATATGATATATATCGAATTAGTTCTTCAATCAACTCCTTGAGGAAATGTACGTAGTGAAAATGAAAAATTTAAGTTATATAACTAGTCAATATTGTTTGCATTAAAGATATTCCATAATGTATATAGTGATAAGCTATTTTTAATTGCAGATTTTGTTTTAGATGTCTCAGATAATGTGTGCGTGAGATTTACTATGTGGAGATAGAACAATTGGGCCATAGACCTCTTAATTAATGATTCATTTTGTGACATTTACTATACTGAACAATATCTGTTCATAAGACTTTATACATTTAATTGTTGATGTTTAGTTCTAATTTATGATGCTTTATGACATATATTATTTCTAAGTGTGAGGAGGAGATAATCTTGGGCACTTGATCAGATGACAAAGGATGAAGTATGCGACAAAGTCTTGGGCACTAGATCAAATTACAATGTTGGCATGAGAATTGGGCCTCGACCACAAAAGAAGACTTCAGTTAGAAAGAGACTTCGAGACGAATTAGAGGAGTCAAAGAAGGTTAATCAAGAGTTATAGTCTCAAGTCGATGAATTGAATAAAAAAATTAAACAAATGCAGGATCGACTAACTATCGAGTCGAACAACAAAGAATTGAATTTAAACAGCAAAAAAAGCTTTTGAAACTTTTATATTTTGCACATAATATTCGTTTACGTTAGATATATGTACTCATATTGATATATTATATACTTATGACTATTTACCATACACTTTTGACTTACTATTGTTATTAATTAGTATATTATGACATGTTTGTAAATTGCAATTAAATAATACAGTGTTTGTAGGTATACAATTTTTGTGATACATGAATAATTATTAAAATTAATGATATACTAAATTTTTTTGAAGAATTATTAAATAAATAAAATTCATAAATAATATTGAATAGTTATTAAACAAATAAGATTTAAAAAATTTGTATTTTAAAAAATAATTATTAAAATTAAACAATTATTAAATTAAAATGATTTTTGAAAAATCAAAAAAAAATTACAACTATCTGTGATGTTTTTGTATAAACGTCACAGAAAGCAACATTCTGCGATGTCTTAAAAACGTCATGGAATGTATCTTTCTATGACTTTTCCATGAACGTTACGATATATGATTTTCCGTGACGTTTTCAAGAACGTCGAGGAATGTGACTTTCCGTGACGTTTCCACAAAACGTCGCAGAAAGATCAATCTTTTAGTGACGTTAATTAAAACGTCGCGGAATGTCTATGTTTTCTATGACATTTTATGAGAAATGTCGTAGAAACTTTTTGTCTACATTACATTTGATAACGTTATTTGTGACGTTTTGTAAAACGTTACAAATTATATTCTACTATGTTTTTTGAGATTTTGTGATGTTTTTTAATCACAGCAAATTGTGCCGTTTCTTGTAGTGTGTGACCTAAAGAGTAATTTGGAGCATTATTGGAAGCCCTTACCAATGATAAAAAAGGTGGCATTTTTAAAGATGTTTGGAATACTTTAATCTTTCAAATGATTTTTATATTGCATTATGTATTTAATTTAATATCACATATTTCAACTCTCCTTCGTCTCTTTTTTATAATATCAATCTTCTTCTTATTAACATTTTGGTGGCCAATACTTAAGTGAAAAACTATAATCGAGAAATTTTATTTTTTAAGATTAGTTCAACCTACTAAGTATTGGACTATCATATCGAAAGTTTCAATCATATAACCACCTTAACTAAGAAATCATCTATTCCATAAAGTTGAGTTTTTCTCAGTACAAAGAAAGAAAAATCACAATTTCATATGCAAATGAACTTTCATGCAGAGATTTCAGCCTATGTTATATTCTTAAAAAAGGAGAATACTATCATGATTTTTATATTTTACTCTACATTAAAAAAAGCAATTTAAACAAATTATCACGACTAAATTAAACTTTATTTTTCACATTTTAATACATAAATTTTCATTTTGTATCAAATTTAATTTCAGTAAGTCAACACTTGCTTTATTATGGGTTGTGATTTTCAAAATATAAGCACTTAAATTTGTATTAAAATAAAGAAAATAAAAGACTCTATTCAATGACCGCTCCTTCCTGGTTGGATTCACGGGGTCAATGATTCCATTTTTGCATTTCTTGCTGGAGCCCAGATTCCACTCTTTGCACTTGGACTGGACTCTCTCAAGCTCTTAAAGCCTACTCTCCATGAGATCAAGAAGATTGCAATCTTGTTTTGCTGTGGTGCAATGCTTTCAATAACTGTGGTACATTCTATTGAGCATTTTTGATTTGGGATCATGGGAGAACGTCTCGAAGATCAAGTGAGGCAAAAGATGTTTTCTGATAATTTTCTTATCGCGTATTGTAGCTTGTCATATCCTTTTATTAATAGGCCACTCATAACTTTAATTTCATAATAATTAAATAGATGAATGCAAATAAGGTTCCATGCTTCCCTCAACGTGATCCATGCCTTATTAAATTTTGTTAATGGTAACACTATGATGTTATAATTTTTTAAACATACAAGTGATCGAGTTTAGTAAATGTGTTGGTGTGAGAATTGTAGTAATGGAAATTGGGATATACTGGCTAAAACACAACAAAGTTAACGAGTGGATAAGTAGATGTTAAGAGAAACAGGCGAAAAACGAATATACTTAGTCTTTAGATTGAACGATTGGGTCAGATCACATGCTCACCTTTTACGTATGGAAATTTCTTTATTCACAAATAAAAAATAGCATCTTTACTCATATTAATCTTATTCATCCATCCCAGACAGAAACAGACTAAAGGTCTCTTTCTCATATGCTCTTGGTTGTGACCTTTAACATGGGTATGGCTGCATGCGACCTAAACTCTTCCCTTGAGCCACGTATTGTTTGGTGTGATCTGCAAATCAAAAGTGGCAAACTTAGCTAGTCACTCTGTATGTTTGCTCCTTCAATCATCGGCTGAGAAGTTCTCTCCAACTGGTAATGTGTGTTTCTATGGAGCACTTGATACCAAAACTGCTAATTCATTCAACGCAGTCTAGCTCGTAGTAGAATAAATGTACATTCTTGAGATTGGGTGCTTTTGATAAATCAATTAAAGGTTGAAGAGCAATTGAAGAAAATAGAGAATCAAATCACAGTATAGAACAATAGTTGCTACCAAAGTATTGTTCTATGTTCAATAGTTGTTACCAAAGTTTGAAAAGCAATTCTTCCTGATTTATCATAAAAAAAAAGTTTGAAAAGCAATTGAAGGACATAGAGATTAAAATTGTAATATAGAACTATAGTTGGTAGAGATAAGGGATCAATTGTAAGCATTATTGAAACTTGAATAGGCTTGACTTCGGATTGATGGTTTTAGGATTGATCGATTTTTGAGTTGTGTAAAGCTTGATCAAGTTCAAACTTAGGTCGAATATTTCAAGCCCAATCGAACTTTGATTCCAAAAAAGTTTAGGTTGGGCTTGAGCCCTAGAGGACCCGTACTTGACTTAACCTTTTACCATCTCTACGTATGAAATATGTAAACTACTTCATCTTCAACATTATGTTCTCATCCAATATAACTTTGATCTCATGCTTCAACAACTTTAGCTTATGTTAGATTTCGTTTTTACTTATTTGTTACTTCATTTTTAGCCTTGTTATAGCTTCTAACTTTTTTCTTCTAATTTTATCATCTTTGGCATATTCAGAGGAGTTATTATTTATTAACAACTTATTTCAAGTTAGAATCTTCTTCCTCAATTTTTGAATGACATTAATTGCCTTAATACTGAATGGACTATCATGCCAAGTAAAAAGGTTGTAAAACGTAACCTTGCAAAAAATTATTAAACAAATTTCAATAAGTATAATATAATATCATTTCACCATTTTCTTTTATTAAATAATTCAACTTATTGATTACTTAAGACAATCACCAAACCTTGTTTCTTTGGATTTTTTTAACTTTAGATGTCCTTATTGAAGCATTCAATCCTTAGTATCAGAACACCATAATTGAAGAAGCATTCCAAGAATTTTTACCAATATTTTGTCCCTATTAGTTATTAGTTAATAGAACAATTATAATGTCTTTTAAACCAATTGTTTCCTTTCCTAATATAATCATAATCACCATATATCATAAAAAGTAGGTACACAACATTACAAGATCATTGTATTATCCTTATCTTCAATAATCACCTCGAGTTTTTGAAGGTCACTAACTATTTGATTGAAAGCATTAACATGTTACTCCAAGGCTACAATCTCTTGTCTCTTTGGTCTATATAACCTTTGTTTCATAAACATCTATCATTTAAAAGCATACACCATTTTGTGATTTAGGATCTAAAGTACCCTTTTTATTAGACATACATTGTTATGGTTCTAGCTTTATTTTATGGGACATTTGTTTAACCAATACCACTAAATCTAGGCTCTAGAGGTCTAAGTTTTCTTTATAGATCAAAAAATAAGATTGTGATAAATTGGGGCAAAAACTAATGAATTGGAGTTGTTTCGTGAAGACACATCTATGTTTGAGTTAAACAAGCCCGATTCAATAATGGATACGACCATATGGATGAACATATAAGCTTTTGCAACTGTGTATGGGTTCATTGATGATATTAAGGTTTGACACTCCCATGTCGTTGGTAGCCATGACCATGCCCACTGACCATATAAGTTATTGGAATTGTGTATGCTTGCGACGTTGAGTTTTAAGGCTTAATGTCAAACATGGTCACTAGATATGGTTGTTTGGGCGATGATATCCAATATAAAACCCCTATCTTTTACATATAAAAGGCAAGTTTTAGGGGTAGCAATTGTACAAGACATAAACACATGACAAAAGAAGAGTTTTTTTTCAATGCAAATATCGTTCTTCGACTACAGTTTTATTGGTGTTTGAATATCAAAATTAGTTTGGAGTAGTATATGTTTGAATATCAATTTATACCCAATCCTGGAATCTTATTGGATTAAAAATGGTTGTATTCTAAGGTGTTTTTGAGTTAGGATCAATAGTTTGAAACATAATGTTTCTAAAGTTGCTATCTATTTTAGTTCACTTTTTTGTTAGTTTGTCCTATAGTTTTTTTCTCTACAGTGAAGGATTTTTTACATTAATTCATGTGTTATATTTATCTTATTTTCAACTATATAATTTAAGTAGTTTGATTTTGGTTGAGTGGTTTTGACTTATGAGTGCTATTGCTTAGATTTCAACAATTGATATCAAAGCCATAGGTATGGAGAGTGGCAATAACTCTGTGGTTAAGTTGATATCAATGAACTACTCAATATGGAAGATCTTTTGTATTGAAAAGATCTCCATGCTTTGATTGATGTGGAAAAAAGTATAACATATGATGTTCTATCTAAACTGGAGAAGATGACAAATAAAGAGTGGGAAAAGATGAAGTGAAAAACGTTAGATACTATTGGACAATGGATTGACATCAACAAATTCAAGAGAAAAAAAAATAGAAACTATTAGACAATAGATTGACATCAACAGCTTCAACCACATATGCTAAGAGATTGATCCTTTCAAGTTATGGAAGAAATTAAAGGGTGGGTCTTTATGAAAGGAAGACCATTCACAGTATGGCCTCCTTGATTAAAAAAAAAACTTGTAAGTCTGAAGTCGAAGGCTAGAAAATCAATATCTAAGCTAGTAATTTTAATTCAATACTATATTGATGATTATAGTATCAGCTAAAAATTTGTATTAGAAAAGAAAGCTTCATATTGGACTTTAGTACTAGTCCGTACTGGCTATTTTGGTCGATACTAACCAATAACCAAAATATCGATTAAATATTGATCATAATTATATTTTTCAAAAATTTCTAACACTAAATTGTAAAATTTCTCCTATGTAAAATAATAATTACCTAAACATAAAAGGAAATATGATGAAATTGTGTGCAATTTATTTAATAAATAGAAAAGATACAAATAAGAATTTATCCAATACTTTTTTAAAGAATTTATCCAATATTTTTTTTATGTAATTAGACTTATACAAACTAATCATAGATTATAACTAAATATATTAGCTTAACATAATTTAAATCTTTTAAATAAATATTAACAAATATTTTATACTGATAATATGTATTTAATGTCTATATGTGAAAATTATTATAATAACTTTTGAAATTTGTAAAGATAACATTTAAAATTAAATTCACTTTTTATAAATGCATATTATTTTACTTTGTATTATTCTTAATCTTATATTTATATGAGAGTTATATGATGTTTTTTATTCTTAATTTATTAGACGTATATGAAAATAATAAAAATAAAATATTTTATATCAAATTTATACTATTGTAATTTTTTGAGATAAGATAGAAACAAAGTAAAAAAAAAAACATAATATAATGAGGGACTTTTTTCAATTTTATAAAATTTAGAGATTATTTTGTAATTTAAAAAGGTACTTGATATGGACGAGTACCGGTTCTATCCTATACCGAAATAAAATCAGGTACAATATTTATAACATTGGGCTGAGCATTTTAGTGATTTTTAGGATACCATATCAATAAGGTGACCAATATGAAGATCATGTTTTATGATGAGCTACAAGCTCTGTTTTTGTTGAGTTCTTTGCTAGATAGGTAAGAAACTTTAGGGGAGACCATTAGCGTGCAACTTTACTTCGGATGGTGTTCTTTGTTTATATGTGATCAAAGAAAGCATGTTAATGAAAAGATTAGAAGGAAGGGGGTTGGTGTTGACAATGTACAAGCTCTTATGATAGAGGATAGAGGGAAAAAAAACAATAGTAGAGGTCCGAAAAGATAGGGCAAGGAAAAGAACAAGTCTAAGGTCCTGTTTGGCAATCAGCTGATTTGACCAGCTTATTGCATTAGCTATTTGTCATTTGATGTTTGGTAAAATTATCTGTTTAGTATTAGCTATTTATGTGTAAAATGATTTAAGAGGACATGATTTTAAAAAAAAAAATAAGAGTCTTCTTGTGTAGGGTTAACTTCAATATCTTGAAATACAATTGGAGGTATAACTTCAGGATCTTGATCAATGATGTTAAACTTTAATCCTAAATCCTTAATCCTTAATCCTAATTCCTAAATCCTAAATCCTAAATCCTAATACCTAAGGCCTATAGCCTATAACCTAAATCGTAAATTTAATCCTAAACACTAAATCATAAATCCTAATAGCTAAGACCTATATCTTACAACCTATATCCTAAGCCTAAAGTTTAAACTTTATTCCGAAATACTATATCCAATATATATCCTAAATTCTAAATCTTAAATCCTAATATGAAATCCTACCACCTAAAGTATAAAACTTGTGTATTCCTTTAAAAATAAATCACAACGGTAAGTACATCCATTAAGGAATGTAGTTATCTAAGAATCAATATTTCCTTACCAACCAAAATAAAAAATGGTTACCTTCATACCATCTCTATAAAAAAAACCCCCAAATCTAGCCATTGCCATCATTAACGGAGTTGTGTTCTAGGACAAGTTATATATATAAGCAATTACCTAAGGCCTATAACCTATAACCTAAACCGTAAATTTAATCTTAAACACTAAATCCTAAATCTTGGCCAAGGTGCCTCCTGCTTCATGGGATCGAAGATGTCTCTTGATGTTCTTTTTTAGCTGTTTAGTCCCGCAAACCTCAAAAGTAATATATTGATGGCAGGACTTGACATGGGCCTTAAAACATTTATCACTGGAAAAATGCTTCATACACCTTGGTTCCAAACAGATTGTCTACCGAATCCAGTTTAACTGCAATGAAACAATTATTAGCAGAATTACATCTGCAGGGAAGTTGCAAGAATTCCATATGCTTGAAAGTGTCCACTGATAGGTCAAATTTGTTATAGATGATTTTGGAATGATTCGGATTTAATTTGACTTATTTCTTTGTGGATTTGAAGTTTTATTCAGTTAATTCTCTCACATTCCGATTGTATTGCTTGATAGGTACAAATGGGGGATTTTGAAAAAAAAAAGCATAACTTTCCTTGTGGATGCCAGATCAAAGCCACTCAAGGACGATTGTAAGGAGAATTTCGAGCTTTACAACTTCCGCGAAGTCTCCGAGAAGCAATTATGTCTAATGGAGGGTCAAAGGCATGAAATTTTTGAATTGAGCCATGTCCGTTAAACGGACATCAATTGGCAAAGAGGACTTCCAGACCCGAGAAGGTCCGTTAAATGGACACACATGTCCGTTTAACGGACATTGACGGCCAACACTCCCCTGTTTCAAAAAATTAGGTTTCTTGGGACGGGAAGACTATAAATACACATTGTTTAGATCTAAATAGGGGGCTGGACACTGAAAACGAGGCTACTACTTCTGGGAGGCACAAAATAAGAGGGAGATAGGGAATTTTGGGGATTCACCCAAGGATTTGGAGCTGT
>JANVCQ010000009.1:22146723-22163017 GCA_025531925.1 Erythroxylum plowmanianum | reverse complement strand
TCGATAGCATGAAATTAATTAGAGTTAATTTGACTGGTGAATGAATTGGTCCTTGAGGGAGACGACTTTAGAATATTTGCTGTGAGGATACTAGGACGATTCTGTGCGCTTGCAGAATTATTTCGACCATCCACAAAAAACCAGAACAGAGAAGAAATACAAATTCTACTATTTCTAAAAGAATAACTATTCCATCACATACTATGCAACCATCTATATGAATGACTTGCCATGTGAATCTTCATGTTTTTTCAGTTTAGAAAGATATCTGAACACCTTGCCACAACCTGCTTCTGGGCAAGCATAAAATCCAAGTTTAAAATAAATAAATCTTACCATTTCATTAGACATGAAGCAAATACCTATACAAGTAAAGAAAAACTAGTATTAACTTAACCAGAAAAAGAAAAAGAAAGTCTAGGTATTAAACCTTTTATTGTTACTTTCTTTTTCTAGTTGCAGTATAAACATAAATGTAAGATCAGAGTGAAGGAAGCAAACACACAATATCAAGAGAATGACCAATTATCTGCTGAAGTATCAAAACATAAACACACAATTACATGTAATCAAGAGAATGACCAATTATCTACTGAAGATTTATCATCTTCCAATATAAGACAATCTACTCCCTACAATCTCAGTTCATCTTGTTTGAGTTTCTTTAGGTGTTGCTTTTGTGCTTCAAAACAAATTCTTTGCCTTTCCAAATCATTGATATGATCATTGATGACTGTGTTCGTACAAATCAAGGAACCAAATTCCAACCAAAACCCACTTCAAAATCCAAAACTCCCAACAACAAACACAACACAGAATAATCATATACATATCGTAGCTCCTCCATTAAAGATATCTCCTTCTCAAGCTCTGCCTCTAATTCCTTCTTCACGATCTACAGTTCACCATCTACACTACACAAGCCTCAGATTCTACCTTCTCTATTTTCTGCTTCCGTTCATCTATCTTTTTCTCATAATCTGCATCAATACATCAACCTGTCAACTAAAACATTACAATTTTTTAATGAAACCCATGTACATGGAAAAGAATTGAAATTGCGTATAAAATTCCACAAACAGACCATGAAAGAATGGAAACAGCTAAACGAGTAATTACACTATGAACAAACAACACATTTTAAAAAACCCCCAATATCAAATCTTTTTAGGTCATAACATTAAGGTTCTTTTAAGAGAGAGAAATAAAGAGAGGGGGAAAGAGAGATACCAGAAGAAGGAGGAGGAGAAGATGACCAGATCCTATTGACGCCAACCTGATTTGGATGATTCCCATCTGGTTACGAAGAGTAGAGAGAAAAATGCTAAGGCCCTTCCAAAGAAAACGAGAGAGAAGAGTGAGAAGTCTTGGGCAACCTTGACATTTTGGTTTGGGATAATTAGCTAATTACCCCTAACGTTGGAATGGAGCAGCTTGTTGATTTTTGTTAGTTGGGTTGGCTGATTCAACCCAACCAACCAATTAACCAAACTATTTGACTTAGTCAAATAGCTGATTTTGGTTGATTAGCTGTTATCCAAACATGCCCTAAATCTTGAGATGGCAAGGAGACTAAGACATGTCATTGCTACACCAAACTTGGTCATATAAAGAAGTTCTACTACCCTTGGAAGAGAGACTAGAAGAATCAAGATAGTTAGAAAGATGGAGGCAAAAATAACACTAAAGTAATAGGATGTTAAGGTGTCATTAATTTACGCAACCAGTGAATGTCTTCATATTATTTAATCAAATTTCAAGTGGCTTGTTGATATTAGGGTTTCCTACGATTGTGTTTTAGAGAGAGAATAGTTCCAAAGTTATAGGAGTGTTGATTTTGGAAGTGTGAAGATGGGTAATTGGAGTTCTACAAGCATCCTTGGCATGGGTGACATCTATGTTCAAATTCATGTTAGGTGCATGATGATTTTGATATATGTTTGACACATTCCTAACTTGAGACTTAATTTTTTGTCTGCAAATGTGCTTGATGAATAATGAAATCATTGCACCTTTAGGGATGGGAAGTGGAAGTTGTCTAAAAGAGCAATGACAGTTGCTTGTGGTGAATTGTGCTACACCTTTTACAAGGCACATTTGAAGGTGTGTGCTAAAGAACTATATGTCATTGAAGAGAAAACTTCTTTAGATTTTTGGCAACATAGTTTAGGACATGTTAATGAGAAGGCGATCAAATTGCTATCTATCAAATTTCTTATCTCTACAAAAGTACTATTTCTCTAAACCTTTGTGCTTATTGCTTAGCTTAAAAACATGATCAATTGTTTTTCCTTAAAAATTCTACCAGAAGGAAGGCTAAGTTAGAGCTAGTGTCCTCAGACATATGTGGATGGAGTCTTTGGGAGGCAATATGTGTTTTGTTACTTTTATCGATAATGTTACACTTAGGAATATATGCCAAAAATAAAAAGGTAGGTGTTTCAGATCTTTCATAAATTTCATACCATGATGGAAAGGGGGAAGGGAGATAGAGTGAAAGTTGAAGTGTCTATGGACTAACAATAGGGGTGAGTACATCTCTAATGAGTTTGAGAACTATTATGTAAGATAAGACATGACATAATAAGATAGAATTTGACATCCTATAGCGCAATTATGATGTTGAGAGGATGAATAGAACCATTTTGGAGGAGCTTTATTTCATGCTTTAAATGTCTAACCTATCAAAGTCTTTTTGGGGTGAGGTGGTCAGAATCATTGTATATTTGATCAACATAACTCCTTCAGTCCTTTTGGATCTTAATATTCCTGATAGTGTGGAAGGTAATGATCTTTCCCATTTTTATCTGAGAATATTTAGATGCAAAACTTTCGAGCATGTGATAAAGAAGTAAAGATCAAAATTTTGATTTGAAGACTAACCCTTGTGAATTTATTGGATATGGTGATGAGGAGTTTGAATATGCGCTCTACAACCTAGAAAAGCAGGAGGTTACCAAAAGTATTCTATAAGATAGGTGTAAATCTCAATAAAGAAGATAAGACTACTTTTAGTCCACTACTCTTACTTTCCTTGATTAGTTTACAAGTGAAGAAGGCAAAGGACATAAGCTAATATATAATGATAATGATTAGGTGCAATTGGATGGTGATGAGTCACATGAGTCATATCCTGTGGCTAATGTAGAAAAGGTCTAAAAGAATCATGAGCGAGGGAGCAACATGCTTAAATGTTTAATTTAAAGGTCAACTAGAGAAAAGAAGCCTTCGATAAGATACCCAAGTTTAGAATATCTCATAATCATTATTAAGGTGGAGCTAGAGAATTTTCCTAGTCACTATTGAGGGGGAGCTAGAGAATTTTCAAGAAGTGCAATAGGATATTATTCTTTAGAGAAGAATGAGACTTATGAGTTAGTGAATCTTCCACAAAAATAGAAAGGCATTGAAAAATAAATGGGTGTTTAAGATCAAGAAAGATGGCAACAATTTGGTGAAGTGTTAGGTGAGACTGGTGGTAAAGGGATACAATCAGAAAAGGCATCAAATTCAATGAGATCTTTTCACCAGTGGTCAAGATAACATCTATATGCACAATTTTGGGTCTAGTTGCTAGCTTGAATCTTAAACTTGAATAACTTGATGTGAAAACTGCTTTCTTAGATGGTGACTTAAATGAGAGATACATATGAAGCTACTATAAGGGTTTATAGTTAAAAGGAAAGAAGACTTAGTATGTATATTAAAGAAGAGTGTTTATAGATTTAAACAGGCACTAAGGCAATGATATCTAAAATTTGGTTCATTTATGATTAAAAATTGTTATAAACGAACTTTAGCTAACCTTTATATGTATTTAATAATTTTTTTCGTAATTTCATCGTCCTTCTCTTGTATGTGGATGATATGTTAATATAGATGATGACAGGATTTACAGGTTGAAGAAGGACTTATCCAAGTCCTTTGATATGAAATATTTAGATTCTACTAAATATATTTTAGGTATAAAGATTATTCGTGATAGTAAGGTCATAAAGTTGTAGTTGTCATAAGAAAAGTATATTGAACAATTAATTAAGATGTTTAATATAAAGTATACCAAGCTTGTTAATACCTTATTAGTAGCTCATTTCAAATTGAACAAGCAAACTTTTCATGTCATCGAAAAGGAGAAAGACTGTATGTCCTCAATTAATACTCTTCTAATGAACTAGATATTATACACGTTGTTGGGTTAGTAAGTAGATATTTATCCAATCTAGGAAAGGTATACTAAGAAGTAGTAAAGTGTATCTTTAGGTACTTGTAGGGTAGTTTTAGATTAAGTTTATGTTTTGGTGGTGGTGAGTTAATGTTAGAAAGGTACAGAGATGCAGACATGGTTGGTGATCTTGATAATAGAGAGTTTACCTTAGTTTATGTGTTCAAATTTTTAGAAGGAGTCACTTCTTAGTAATCTAAGTTGCAAAAGTATGTAGCCTTGTCTAATGCTAAGACAAAATATGTTGTAGTCATGGAAATAGGAAAGGAGATGCTTTGGTTGAAGTGTTTTTTTCCAAGTTACACATGGAATAAGATGAGTACATAGTATTTTGTAATAGTCAAAGTGTCATGAAATTTAGTAAAAATTCCATATATCATACTTGCACTAAACATATTGATATTAGATTTCAATGGTTGTGATTTGTGGTTGAGGAGTAACTAATGAAGTTGAAGAAAATTCACACAGACAAGAATGGTGTTGACATATTAACGAAGATGGTTCTTGGGAGCAAGCTTGAGCTTTATAGAAAGCTCGTTAGGATGGTGTTCAAGTGATAAATGAGATGGTTGATTTCTCTTATGAAATGAGGCCTAATTTTTTTAAAAGGCCCAAGGCTCTAACTTATTATTCAATATAGTTTTTACTTTAGATATAATTTGTTTGTGAGAGATTTTGACATGTATCAAATCTTTAGTTTTTTTTTTTCATATCTTTATAAGGGGTGTGATCTCTGTAACATGATACATGACTTCATCTATTAAAGAAAATCATATAGTTTTAACTGCCCTACTTGTAACTCTTCCTAGTTGAGTTCATATATCTTTTGCCTTATTCTCTTGCAACCCTTTCAACATGCCTTATTGCTCTAACAAATCCTTCAGTCCCTTTTGTTGCAAAATTATCAATTTCATTAAAATTCTCCGCTTTAAATGATATAATCAAAGTCATTTTTATTTCATAGATACTTTAATACCATCTGTTAAGTAGCAAGAATAGAGAAGAAAAGAAAGAAAGAAAATAAGAACAAAATTGTTCTTACTGAGTTTGGCCAATTGGGTTTGCATACATCCTTAAGAGTCAAGAGAGGTTGATTCACTATTGAATAATTGTGATCATGGTCCCACCAAACTAGGTTTACAATAGTATATTTATATATAAAGTCTAATTGGTGTGACTATACTAAAATAGTCCTTTTACCATGTCCAACCTAGTTCAACCATGACTTTTGTAGGTCTTAAAATTTCTTTTTAGAGTTTAAAATTCACTAAAACAGTGTTTGCAAATAATGACCACTATCACATTGTGACTATACTAAAATAGTCCTTTTACCATGTCCAACCTAGTTCAACCATGACTTTTGTAGGTCTTAAAATTTCTTTTTAGAGTTTAAAATTCACTAAAACAGTGTTTGCAAATAATGACCACTATCACATACAAGTCTTGAGACATGAATGTTGTCCAACATGCTCATATCTTTAGTTGTACCTTCATCTTTGATTTTTAGAAAGGGATACATCTTGGGTTATGCATGTGTCATAGATCATATCTACTAAAATAACTTCTAAGAAACGTCTTTTTCTATATTGAAACTCAAAAATTACATACAAGTATATATGAGGTATATACAATATTTATCTAACCAACTTTTATGTTCACTTGGTGCAATAATTAATTGATTTTCTATATATATTTCTTATGATGTGAGCATGGTCACTAAATGTGCAAAGGAAAGAGGTAAGAAGCAAATCAAAATCATTGCTTTGTCCTTATTCACAATAGTCACCTCCAGTCTTGGTCTTGGCAAGATACTAACTATTTGAATTAAAGTATTAATATGCTATTCTAGATATGTTTCTTCTTGCATATTTAGCTAGTATAGATTTTGCTTTAAATATAATTTTTGCAAAAGATTTTGACATGTTTCGAATCTCTAGTTTCTTTTATATATTTATAAGGGATGGAATATCCATAACGTGATACATTACCTCATTTGTAAGGAAAAGTCATATGGTTTCAAGTGCTCATGCCTTTAAGTCTTCTTAGTCAAGTTCATCCATATCTTTTGCCTTATTTTCTTGCAACCCTTTCAACATGCCTTATAGCACCAACAAATTCTTCACTCTTTATTGTCATAGTCTAAAATTCTCAGTTTTGTTAAACTTCTCCATTTTAATCGTTACAACCAAAGTCGTTTTTTCTCAATGATTCTTCAATACCATTTGTTAAGAAAATAGGTAGCAAGAATAGAGAAAAATGAAAAACAGAAACACAATATGTTCCTAATGAAGTTTGACCAATTAAGGGTATCTATATCCTCAAAAGTCAAGAGAGGCTGAGTCACTATTGAATAATTATGATAATGGTTATATCAAACTAACTTTCAATATTCTATTTATATATAAATCCAAAATGATACAATTATCTTTAAATAGTCCCTTTACTAAGTTCAACTTAATTTAACCATGACCCTAGCCTGTCTTAAAACTTTTTTTTAATCTACTGAAAACAAGTTTACAAATAATGCTAACTACCACAAACTCATCTTGGGACATAACTGCTGTCCCAAATCATGTCTTCCATTAAATACCTACGTCACATCGATATGCTTGTATTACCCTAGGTCACACCCATATCCAAGATTATGTCCACTCAAAAAGTTTTTAAGAAACATCCTTTATATCTATCTATCTATATATATATAACCAATAT
The DNA here is from genome assembly GCA_025531925.1 of Erythroxylum plowmanianum. Lineage (NCBI taxonomy): Eukaryota > Viridiplantae > Streptophyta > Magnoliopsida > Malpighiales > Erythroxylaceae > Erythroxylum > Erythroxylum plowmanianum. The sequence goes on along the minus strand of JANVCQ010000009.1, from coordinate 22,156,083 downwards.
AAAATAGTTATTTAACCAAATTTTATATTAGCTTGGTGCAACATTTGATTAATTTTTTTGTATATATATGATAACTATTTTATATACACACATATATAGTGTAACAAATCGTAATAACATTCTGAAGTTATTTTTTATTTAATTTTTCTTTACATATCTGTAAAAACTTAACAATCTAATGCGTTATGAGACAAATAAGGACCTTGTGTATTTTATATAAGCTTTTAGTGGTGGCCTTTAATTTGCAGCTTAAGTTTTCTCCTCCTAAATAAATTATTTAGAAAGTTTATAAACTTCGGAAACTTCAGCTGTAATACAAAAAAAAGTTGACAATAAAAAAGTAATTAACTTTTGAAAATTATCATTTATAGCATAATAATCAATATTATGTCTGACGTGATATCATATAAATAAATATATCAATTTTATTTTAGTTTTTAACATTCCAAAGACACCTAAATTTGAGTAATCCATTGTGAAACCATATCATCATCACACCTAGTCCAAAGTTTCGCAATAAAGCGGAGTCTAGGGAGGTCTGATAATATGCAGTCTTACCCCTACATAGTAAAGAGACTATTTTTGGTAAACCTACATGTAGAAGTGACAATAAAAGAGTAGTGCAGATATTTTAAAAAATGTGATATGAAGATATTTTAAAAATACATATAGAAAATAAAAAAGATGAAAAATAAATAAAAATTAAAAATAATTTTTGAATAGAAAATTAAAAATAAAAAAACTTATAAAAAAGTTACATACCATCACTATTAGATGCAAGTCTAGAAGACAAAGTTTTAAGAAATTTATAGGATAAATATCCTTGATATATTGCAAAGTACTTATACATGATATGTGCAAAGTTTTGCTTACCATTTATAGAGTTGTATGTGTCATCCTTGCGCAGGGCCATCGTTGGACTCAAAAATTTGGATATCTAGCGGCTAAGGTGACGACGGAAACAGAAAAAGGAGTGGGAGAATCCAAAAGGTAAAAGCAAAAGAACATAAGATTTGAGAAGAGAGCAGAGATTTGAAAAAAAGGGACCATCTCTATCCTTGTTGAAGTTTCAAATCCCTAATTTAATAAACAAGCTGAAACAACACCATATTCACATGGCTACAAAAGTCAACTAACTACACATCATCCTTTGTTTTTTGCGACTCCTCCAATCTAGTTTGCCAATAAAGATGGAGTTGTCCGATCATAAAATCTTCCATTACCTTCACCTACATCCCCCTCAGGTACCTCTAAGCTCTGTATAAAAAGCATAACCTTTCAAGTTAGGGACCCACAATCTCACCACCGGTGGTGTGGTTCTGATGAAGAACCCAACTCTATTTCTACCCCTTCTCCTCTTTCCTTTCGACTAACATTCCAAAAACTCAAAAGTTCTAATTATCTTAACCTCACACATAACTCACTACTTCCACTAAATGTGCATCTACCACTTAAACTTGATAAGAACAAGAGGAAGGACAAGTCTTTGATCTATTGATAAAGGACATAAATTGGACAACCAAAATCACAATACTAAATAACAAAAGAAATCACATTTATGTGGATCACAAACTAGATCCAAACAGAAAAAAGAGTCACCACAAAATTAAGAAAAGAAAAATTGAGCTATCTTGAAAGGCTAAGAACATCCGACTCACAATCGGAGAGCATAACTTATATGGGAAGAAAAACTCAAACATATTAAAGAAGCATATAAAAAATGAAAGATCTAGAAGTCAATCGGAATCAACTTAGAAAAAAAACATCTTCAAAACATCACAGATCTAAGAATCAAAATAAAAAATACTAATCTCTTAAGCCAAATGAAGAAAGAAATTGTACCTGAAGAGAGGAGGTGAGAGAAGGTCTGAGATCACGAGACTAACAATCAGAACTTAAAAGCATAAATATATTTTGGAAAAAGAGAGTATTAACCAAATCGTTAGTCCTCACATAAACAAAACCAGATTAGCAACTGTATATGAACAGAAGGCACAAACAACATTGACCATGTAAGGGATAATGAAAACCTGAGGCAAACATTCAAATTTTAAAATATTCGAGAAAAGGAACCTACAAACTCTAAACCAAGAAACTCTAGTTGTGAAAATGACAAGTATCACAGAGAATAGGAATATACGATACACTATAAAGCTGTAAACAAATTTAATCTCGAAAACAAAAACATCAGCTTACGAGCACAAAAAAATAAACCATTCACGAATTTTATGTTTGGAAATAAGATGAAGTTTCTTTCAGAGAGAGAAGTGATAAAAAAAGCTAGAAAGTTTTCACATTTTTGAGAAGACGAATCTGTTGTTCAAGAGTTCTATAGCCTCGTTTAACACTGACAAATGGTCTGAGAAGAAGAGCCGCCACATACGAGAGAAGAGAAGAGGTTGGCGTAGTTGTTGCGGTTGGCTCAGACCCGTGCAGGGCGGATCCCCGTTCAACTTGAAGAACAGGAGTAAGAACAAGTTGACACCCCAACCTCGAGTGTTTGTTCAAAATCCTAGCTCTGGAACTCCTCTTCAAGATCCTCTCTTTATTCAAAAGAAAAAAACTATTTTTCCTATCCCATCATGCCTCATTATTTTGCACACATCTTTTTCTGATATCCCAAAATTTTCAATGATTTTCTTTTAATACCAGACCTAAAATGGAAAAGTCCATAATCCTGGATTTCTTTATAATTGAAAAGCCATCGTCCTTTTCTAATTTTTTCTCAATACCGAAGGTCCAAATCATAGTAATTCCTAATGCAATCATTTCTCTTACATCGTAACAGGCCAAATTCTTCCAGCGCTTTGAGGTGTCCAAGAAGTTTAGAGACAAGTTTCTTCTCCATACCTAGACCTCGAATTTAAATTTTCGAACACTCTTAGAAAATATTTGGACGAACATACTAACAATGGTTTGCAACAAAAATAAAAATAGTTAGCCAAAGCAGAGAAATGGATAAGAAATGAAGACTGAGAGAGAAGAATCACAATTTCATATGCAAGAAGAAAAGTTTGATTTAGAGATTTCAGAGGTGTTTTAAAGGAGATGAAGATGATAGCTTCAAAAAAAAAAAAAAAGAGATGAAGATGATGTTTTCTTTAAAAAGGGGAACGCTATTAAGGTTCGTACATTTTACTCAATATTCTTAGGACAAAATATACTTATGTAATCACAATTTTTGTAAATTATCACAACTAGGTCAAATTTCATTCTTCCACTCTTTAACACATTAATTTTTATTTTATACCAAACGTAATTTGGTGTTAATTTCTTTTATGCAGTTCCTTTAAGTTAGCGCACTAAAAATGCTGCCAGTTGTGTTTTTTAAAATATAGGGATACATGAAATTTTAGTAAAATAATAAAGGAAAATAAAAGAGGAAAAAAAGGACCTATTGTTACATATAAATTCAATTTTAAATCGATTAAACCTATTATTTAAATGGTGTTTTATCTTGAAACATAATGTTGGGAAATTTTGTCCTTTCCCGTAAAGTTGGACAACTATTAATTGCATTTTTTGATTTCTCAATAAATTATCGGTTAAGTTACGTAATTTGATCAAGATAAAGATAATAAAGTGGCCAAATAAATGATTTAAATTGATGAGGCAAAGTTCAGGTAGAAAATAGATCTCAATCACTGTGGACCGGATCCATATCAGCCTTATGATGGAGAAGGCCGATATGGAAGCTATATATAAAGGTTAAGGTCTCCTGCAGTTACTTATATCAATCATAAGCATAAGAATTCTTTGATCCGTTAAGAGATGTTACATTTTGAGAAAATTGTAGAAATACCTAAACATCGTGTTAGGAAATACTTTTCGTAAAGGTCCCGAGAGATTCATAATCGTTTGGAGTTTGGAAACGGCATCGGAATTAGGGATGAAACCGAAATCAGGTATTCCATATTACCTTCATTTTTAATACTTTCATATATGATCCTGGGTATGTAATAAGGTCTATACTATGTATTACACATAATAATAACTCTTGCGGCCCGAGTTAACAGCTGAAGTCTAACTAGATTCAATGATTTCCTCCTGTGGCAGAGTGAACATATCAAAAGGTTTATAGCATATGTTGAGTTTCCAAACTGATATAAGTTTCACGAACATGTTTTGGAGTTCATTCTCGGCGATTGTTTCAGCGTAAGGTATTGTGAAAGATTACCCGACAGTAGAACAAGTTTTGGTTCAAGTTTCAATCTGAAAAGGATTCTTTAAGTTGCAATGGTGTTGATACGATGGAAACCACGAAGCCAGTGTTGATACGATGGAAATCAAGAAACCAACTAAGGATTCAGTGAAAGAATCTTTCAATGATTTCTTCTGACTAGATTTATGGCGTCACGGGCTCCATTTTTGCATTTCTTGCTGGAGCCCAGATTCCAGTCTGCACTGGGACTCTATCAAGCGCTTACAGTAGATGGACCGGGACAGCTCGCCATGAGATCAAGAAGATTGCAATGCTTTTCTGATGTGTTGCAATACTTTCTGTTATTGTATATTCTATTAAGAATGTCTGATCTGGGATCATGGGAGCACGTCTTACAGATTGTGTATGGCAAGAAGTGATTGCGGGTAATATTCTTGTTGTGTATTTTAGCTTGTCATCTTCCTTGACTTTCAAGCGTTCAGATCACCATTTTGATATAATATCCATAATTAGCCACTTCTTTTATAGTTACAGGCCACTCACAACTAAATAGTTGAATGCAAACAAGTTCCCTGCTCCCATCAATGCCTTACAATATTTTTTCGGTGACAATATGATGTAATATTTATACATTGGTGTTAGAATTGTAGTGATGGAAACTGGGACATATTGGATAGAAAACAAATATGAGTTACGAAAAAGTACAGAAATAGATGTCAAGAGTTTTTTGGCAATTAAAGATAATATTAATACCAAAATAATTATATAGGAGTTATAAAAAAGTTACACTGAGTTAACTTCAAAAGATAGCTATTGAACACTCACATGTCACAACATAAGCAAGCAATAAATATTGAACATGAGCTTTTATTCTGGTACTTGGAGACTCAGAAGGTAGAGCTATTAACAAATCAATAAAGCAAGCAAACTAGCCATTTTAACTGATGAAAATAAGATGTTCCATCTTATACACATATTTAAGGAGAGATGTAAAGTCCAATAGTTGATTATAACAAGCTTTTAATCCATACTAGGCTTCTTTCAATAGCTATTTATGTGTCTTGTTGGGGCTTTTAAATAATTTAGCATTTATTTCTCTTTAAATTGTGTATAAGGTGAAATCAAAAGTCATCTTAAACAATACATGATCTCCTGAGGAAGGTTGGTGTAGAGAACTAGCTCATTGACTAAATCCCCTCCCAGATAGAGTTTTGGCAAAAATAATTATGTATATGTTGTATGCTTCAGCATAATGCCTTTGAGTATAAATAAGTGAAAAAGAGATGATTGACAGATTCAATTTGATATTGTAAAGTCTACAAACAGGATTAAGGACGCTAGAGCTCTTGATTTTATTAATTCTATAATTTTGTTTTTCAAAGCAAGCCATAGAGTAAAAAAGACTTCGGGGAAAGCTTCCTCGAACCATACTAGTTAGACCTAATTAACTTTAAGAGCATAGGTTCTCAATAACTCTTTGTAGGAGCTATTTGTAAAGGCACCTGAGGAAGTCTGCACCATATAATTTTATCATATATAACGGAATAAGAATTGTAGGATGGGATTCTAGCTTCAAGAATGGAGCATCTTCCTCTTTTAGTATTCAACAATCCATTCATCCCCTTTAACTAGATCTTTAACTTGAACTCTCTCAAGGAACACAAATATGGATTATTGAAAAGAAATGATGATCGTGATTGTACCTCTCTATATGATAAAAGCTCTACTTTCTCTTTACAAGAAACCCCTTTCAACCCAACATAGTTCCAACTGCAAGTTAACTTTAGCCTTACTCTACTAAATACCTCCCTCAATCCAAAATTGTTCTAACTGCAAGTTAAACTTCTTCCTTACTTGACTAAATATTCCCTTCATCTTAAGCATTCCTCTGGGGGACACAGATAATCTGTTCCAGTTAACCAGTTCATAATATGTTTTATTAAATTTCATCCACATATTTATGTGGGACTTATATAAATGTGTGGTTAAAATTGACTGGAATAGGATTGAAACATCATTTTTGGCACAGAAGATCTGCTGCCCCCCTCCTTATACCCCAAAATAATCCCCAAAGGGTAGAGTTTTAGGGACGATTTTTGTATACCAAAAGACTTTTAACTATGTTTTTTTGTTACAATTTTGAAAATGGTATAAATCGTCGCGAAAAGTTATATTCCAAAAGTCTATATTGTTGTAGTGAGAAAAAATAAAGGAGAAAACTTTGAAAAAACAACTACACTATAACTATTACTTGTGATAATTGTAAAAAAAATTATAATCTTTACTCAATTTTATAGTACTAGTCTGAAGTTTAAAAGGTAACAAAAAATGTTTTAACTTTTAATTTATTACAAAAATAGTCCAATGTTTTAACCTATCCATTAAATTAGATGATATGGTAAATTATATTAAATTTATATGTTTGTCATATGGTTGCTACATATCATAATTTTGCCACTTATGAAATTTAATATTTTAAAAAAATCTTTCTTCTTTTTAGTATTTCTCTAACCAATTTTCTTATCATAACTTGATGTTTTCATTTGATGCCAACTAATGCATATGGGATTGTTTAATGGTTAGTAACATACAGGGATCTTGAAAAACCAAATAGCTTAGCTCAATCACTGCCCTCAATTTTGAACAAGGAACAAGCTGAGTTTCGAATCGAATCATTTTTCTTTCCGAAGTGACCATCAAGAAATTGGTAGAACATCTCCATTTAGGCATACAGGGGCCATATCTCCTCATCATAAACAAATACGTCAATCTCCCTCTCGTGGAAAGGGATTTCCAAGCACTAGCTACAAGAGAAGCTAAAAATTCCAAAGCCAATAATGTGAACTTGTATGGCACTAGAGGAAGATTTCCCCCGTTGAGCACAATTATTGAGAAGACTGTACATATGGATACTGAAATTAATGTGAGTTCCAAATCAGGTCCTTTAGATTTCATTGGGCATTTAGACTTTAGGGCGAAGTACTATAAGGCCAAGTCTAAAAGCGGAGAAAGGAGAAAAACTGCTTAAACATATTTTTGTTTTGAAGATCCAAAATTCATGAAGGTTTCCAAATAAACAAGATGCCAAATTGAAAAATAAAAGCTTGGGTGACAATATGGTTGAGTTATATTTAGAGTTTCATAAATATTGACCTATTTTTAATTTATTAAATAAAAAAATTTATGCATGACATAACTATCTTATGTGGCAGTCACGTAACAAATATATAAATCTGACATGGCTCGTCACGATATCCAGTTTAGCAGAAATTTTAACGTCAAGTTATTTTTTCTACAAATTAAAAGTTGGAGTATTTCAATATTTCTTTTTAAAATTTAGGCTAGAATTACAAAATTGAGTAAAGTTAAGTTTTTTTTAAATAATTAACCCTTATTACTTTCATCTGTCAAGGTTGATAGCATATGTACATTGGCATAAATCTAAACAACCATCATTCTAAAACTATACCTTTTGTGATTTAGGAAGTAACAAGCACCTTCTTATCAAACAAACACCATGTTATGGGTCTAGTTTTATTTAATAGACATTTGTGTAACGCATACCACTAAATCTAAGTTCTAGAGGTCTAATTTGTCTTTATAGATCCAAAACAATAATATTGGGCAAAATTGAAGCAGAAACTAATGAATTGGAGTTGTTTTTAGAAGACACGTTTGTGTTTGAGTTGAATGCACCTGATTCAATAATGGAAACAACCATGTGGATAAATGTATAAGCTTCTATAACTATGTATGAGTTGATTGATGACAGTTGAGGTTAGACATGCCCATGTCGTTGATAGACACGACCACGTCCACTAACGTTATAATTCACTAGAATCATGGATATTTGCAACATCGAGTTTTGAGGCTTAATTATCAAACACAGTCACCAAACACTACTGTGTGGGTGATGATGCTAGTATAAAAACCTTATCTTTTGAGATATAAAAGGTAATTTTTAGAGGTAGCAACTGTTGGTTTGAATATCAAATTGTGTTCAATTTTGGAATGTTATTAGATTAGCTATAATTGTATTATGGGGTTTTTTGAATTAGCATTAATAGCTCAAAACGAAAATGCTTGTAAAGTTATTATCTAATTTAGTGAATTTTCTTATCGATTTCTTCTATAGTTTTTCCCTCTATAGTAGATGGGTTTTTAAGTTAATTCATGTGTTATATTTATCTTACTATCATTTACATCATTTGAGTAGTTTGATTTTGGTTGAGTGGTTTTTGTTGATCTTATGGGTGTTATCACTTGGAGTTCTACAATGTTTATCAAAGGCACGTCTATGGAGAGTGACAATAATTTTATAGTTAAGTTGATATTAGTTAACTACTCAATATAAAGATCTATAATGGAAGATCTTATTTATTGAAAAAAATCTCTACAATGATATCAATTTGGACAAAAATATAAAAGATGATGTCTCGTCTAAATTAAAGAGGATGACAGATAAAGAGTGGGAAAAGATGAAGCGAAAAACCTTAGAAATTATTAGATAGTGGATTAACATCAACATATTCAAGTGAAAAACCTTAGAAACTGTTATATAATAGATTGAAATCATCATATTCAACCACATACCCTAAGAGACTAATCTTTTCAAGTTGTGGAAGAAATTGAAGGGTCTTGAGAGGAAGACCATTAATAAAATGACCTACTTATCAAAAGTCTTGTAAACCTAAAGTTAAAGGCTAGGACATCAGTGTTTGAGCCAGTAATTTGAATATGGTACCATCAATACAGTGCTGACTACAAATTATCATTAAACAAGAAAGTTTTGTGTTGAAGTTTAATACTAGTTGGTACTGGCTCTTTTAATTGGTTCCAATCGTTAACCAAAACATCTACCAATACTAGTCATAATTGTAATTTTAAAAAATTTCTTGGAATAAATTGAAAAGTTCAAATTTTCTTCTATATAAGATAATAATTACCTATACATAAAAAGAAATATGATAAAATTACATACAATTTATTTAATAAATAATAAGTATACAAATACAAATATATTAAATAAATTTTCTTTTATGTAACTAGAATTATAAAAAGTGATCATAGATTATATAACTAAATATATTAGTTTAACATAATTTAAACATATTTAATAAATATTTTAAAAATATTATATATATATATTTCTTTTATGTAATTAGACTTATACAAAGTGATCATAGATTATATAACTA
>JANVCQ010000009.1:22129431-22146623 GCA_025531925.1 Erythroxylum plowmanianum | reverse complement strand
ATGGATATGTTATGTTATTGAGAACGATGTTGGTTGATGATAAGTAGATGTTGTATGTGAGAATTGCACCTATTAGCGGGTACAAGGATTTGAATGGGTCATGCCAGATTTTTAGTAGAATATAGAAAAGTTAGGCTTACTACGGGTTTTGGTGGCATTAAGCCTACCCATTCCCTAGTGCCAACACGATCCAAAAAGGCGGGTCGTGTCAAGCTGCTATAATAGAAAAACCCTCCACAAACCTTTCGTAATACCTAGATAAGCCCAAGAAACTTCTCACTTCAGCTACATTCTTTGGTGCTTCCCTTTTCACAACTGATTTTATCTTCCTCGGATCCATATGAACTCCTTGCTCTGAAATCACGTGTCTAAGAAATGCTACTTTCTTTAGTCAAAATTCACATTTGTCGAATTTGACATATAACTCTTCTTTTCTCAATGTCTCTAAGGCAATCCTCAAATGCTCTTCATGTTCCTTGTTACTCTTGGAATAAACCAATATGTCACCAATAAAGACTATGACAAATTGGTCCACGAAAGACTTAAAAAATCTATTCATTAGAAGGTTGCAAGGGCATTCGTTAATCTGAAGGGCATAACTAAGAACTCAAAATGCCCATACCGTGTTCTAAATTTTTTTTTTGACACATCGGACTCCTTTATTCTTAATTTGTGGTAACCTGATCTTAAGTCTATCTTAGGAAAGGCCCTTGCTCCTTGTGGTTGATCAAATAGATCATCTATGCGTGGAAGCGAATATCTATTCTTGATAGTGACATAATTGAGTTTCCAGTAATCCATATACATTCTTAACGATCTATTTTTCTTTTCCATAAAAAGGACCGGAGCTCCCCAAGGCAAAGAGCTAGGCCTAATATACCTTTTCTCCAACTATTCTTCTAACTGCTCTTTAAGTTCCTTTAATTTTGCCAGAGCCATTATATAAGGCGGAATTGAGATCGGTGCAGTACCTGGAAGAAGCTCGATGGAAAACTGAGTTTCCCTAGGGTGGTAGTCCTAGTAATTCCTCGAGAAAGACGTTTGGAAATTCCATGACCACAAGAATATCTTCTAACTTTCCTCCATCAACCTTGGTGTCTACCATATAAACCAATAATGCTTCACATCTCTTCCTCATCATTCTCTCGGCTGTCAGAGCCAAAACAATTCTAAGTGGACTTGCTTTCCTGTCCCCCATAAACACTACCATTATACCTTCATCCAATTCAAACTTTACTATCTTCTATTTGCAATCCAGATGGGCATTATACTTTTCTAATGTATCCATGTCTAGTATCATATCTAATCCCCCCATCTTTAATGGCATTAGGTCCACCACTAAGTGTTCCCAACTAATACATACTTTATAATCTTTATAGACTTGACTAATAATAATATGTTGGCCGATTGAAGTACTTACCATCAAAGAAGTATCTAATGGGCTCAATTCTCTACCTTGCATAGTTCTACTTGATGAAATAAACGAATGGGTAGAACCTTGATCAATCAAAGTAACAATATCATCGACAAATAATGTAACCGTACCAGTCACAACTTTTGGAGCGATTTCTACGTCCTCCTATGTCATTGCAAAAACTCTAGCTAGTACTTACCCCCTCGGTCTTCCTAAAGGGTTCACTTTTTTAGTCACATCGAAATTGGTCACTTCAGTTGCAGTCTTCTGTCCCCTAGTTTCAACTCTTTTTGAAACTTGCCTTTGAGTTTTCTCTTATTTGCATACTAAGGGCACTCTCTAGTGATGTGCCCTTTTTCCCCACAGTTGAAGCAAGCTCCTATCAATCAGTAGCACTCCCATCTATGGAGTTTCCTATAGTGATCACATTTGGGGATGGACGACTTATCTCCCTCTCCCCTTCCACTGCCTCTAGTTATTAAGGCCTGTTGAGAAACGATTCTCATCTGTCTAGATCTACTTGCACCACTGCTCCTCTCCTCAAACTGCATAGGGAAGGTCTTGACACTCCTTTCTGACATAGGAGTACCACCTCCCCTCCTGAATTGCTCTCTCCCTTTCCTCTTTTTGTTCACTGCACTCTTGATATTTTCCACATTTTCAACCCTTAGTGCTGCTTCAACCAGTTGATGAAAATCACAAAAGTTCTATGCCACCACTTTTTCTCTGATGGGTAGATGCAATCCTGATTCAAACCTATGACACTTAGTCGCCTCACTCATCATCATCTCAGCTGCATACCAAAACAGTTGCGTAAACCGGTGTTCATACTCACTCACCGTCTTCTCATTCTAGGTGAGACTCATAAATTCCCTCTGCTTCTACTAAATGTACATCTCAGACAGATACTTCTTCTTATAGGCAGCTATGAAGTCCTTCTATGCCAACATCGGCAATTTCATCTAACTTCTCGACACACTTTCCCATCAATGCAGAGCATCTCCCTGTAGCAAGCTTACAACATACTCAACTTTCTCGTCATCTTCACAATATATCTGATCCAATATCCTCTCGGTCTTTCTTAATCAAATCTCAGCTTTTTTTGGATCCGTTGTCCCATAGAAATCCACTGCCCTATACTTCCTAAGCTTATCAAATTGCTTTAACTTCTTAACTGGGGCCGGAGCAGAAGTCTATGGCATCTGGCTGGCCTAGACAAATGCCTGAGCATATGCCTGAAACATCCTCGAATCCAATAGAGTAGGCACTTACTCCTGTAGAAGAGGAGACTCTCACGTCTGTGATTGGACGGTCTCACTACCTTGCCCTATAGAAGCCTCAACATTTCTTGGGGCTATAGATTCATCAATACTCTCCTCTCTTATCGAAGAGTCAGTTGCAATTGATCTTTGTAGAACTCCTCATGTCCTTCTACGAGGTGGCATCTTACTCCTTCAACCAAAACATTAGCGATTAGCTTACATTTCATTTTAATCTTAATTATCATATGTATGCATGATATGCATGCCAGCTAATGGAATCAATCATTTTGCAATGCAACAAGTAATCACATAGCATAATAATTCATACTACTATACATTCTAAGCCTAGTAAAAACCTAAGCTTTCATATCATAAGATGTTGGCCCCTGTTTCCGAAATCTAACATTCTCTGTGATACCAAATGATGTTAGGCCCGGGTATCAATCCCAATCCCAAGGTTCGATTTATGATGGTCGCGTGAGGGTGATGTAAAAGAAAAATGGAAAGCATTGAATTTGGAAGAAATTTCAGCATGGCAATGGTGGAGGGTTCATTGCGGCAAAACCACGGAGTTATCTCCATGGACCCTTCCGAAGAAGTTCACCGCGACGAACTTCTCGCTTCGTCACGGTGAAGTCCTCAGATTAAAGCCAAGCACCCTTAGGACAATTTCACAGAGGCGAAAGTTGGACCTTATCGGGCCGAAGTCGCAACATTCAACATAAACACCCTTCTAGAGAGGTTGTTGTGGTGAACATTTGACTTCACCGCTGCGAAACCTTCAATTCCAAAACCCAAAAACCTAACACCAAACTCAAAATTTTAAACACATTCAATAACCAATACCAATATTCTAAACACACAGACATTCAATTCTAACCATCCAAACTTAACCATAATATAATCTAGACATACTCGAAAGATATTTCCATTCTTCACTTCATTACAAAATAAAGAGAGTTTGAATAAGCTTCACTTTCATATCATCATACATATTAAAGTTTAAAACAAAATACAAAAGGATGCTCAATGTTGATATGCCTATAAAGCTATCCAAAATAGTCACTAAATTAGAACAAAAGTCTCTAACTATCTTGAAGTTTCTGATGCCTTGCAAAGATCACTAACCTTCTCGTTCTACACTTGAGGAGATGAAAATGATGGGGTGAGCTGCAAAGCTCAGTGGCTTATACATTTATAGCCATCGATAACAAGCCACACATTCAAGCATATGTACATATATATTTAGTAATTCAATACTTAACAATTCAAACTTATAACTCATAGTTAGTAAGATGTCATCAAACTATCCAAAATAGTCACTAACTTAGTAAAAAAGGTCTCTAACTATCTTGAAGTTTCTGATGCCTTACAAGGATCGCTAACCTTCTCATTCTGCACATGAGGAGATGAAAATGATGGGAAGAGTTGCGAAACTCAGTGGCTTATACATATATAGCCATCAGTAACATGCCACACATTCAAGCATATGTGCATATATATTTAGCAATTCAATACTCAACAATTCAAACTTACAATTCATTGTTAACAACATGTCATCACCTCGAACATACCATGTAATTATCCATCATAACATAACACTCAATTATGCATCATACTTAACAAATCAATGATGAAATGCACAAAAAATGACTCGAGAGTTTCATGAAAAAAATGAAGGAACTGAAGTTTACATCGTTAACAAAAAGAGTTCGATTCTTAGGATCTCGTGTGTCTCAAGTGGCCAGCCGGGAGAAGGCTATATGTCAATATGCATGTGACAAATGAAACGGGTTCCTCTCTTGCCCAATCATAAGCAAATTTATGCTCAATTCAATCAATCACATTTTCATATTCTCATGCTTCTTTTATTTTTTTCATTTATACAAATTGCCATAACACATTCCAATGCATAACATGGTCATAAGCACAATTCAATTATATCAAAATGTCATACATCTTTCAATGCATGACATAAAACCCATCATAAATCATTTTTCGCATCACAAAAGTTCACAATTTAGTAATTTAACACACAATATAAAAACAAGACAATTTGCCTATATTACACAAGAACTATAAATATATTACCCACCTAATTTTGCTTGAAAATCCAAGTTCAATGCTGTCTTTCCCCTTGCTTTTGGATATGATTTGCTTGGTTTCCTATAACAAACCAATTTTCCATTCAATCCAAATTCAATAAAATCATAAAGCTTCAATAATCGAAAATGCTAAAATTAAACTATAACCTTTTCAAAATCTAGACCTTTGGGTCAATTTACATAATCATTTTGATCAGGTAAATGAAGAAATTTGGTAACATTTTCTTCTAGAAAAATTTTCCTTACTGTCTTAAATTTCTAATGACTTTAAAAGCATTTAATTTGCTTTAGAAATATGAAAGTTATACCCTAAACATTTTTGGATTGTTCTTATGCTAAAACAATATTCTGTGCTCAATTTCCATCCAAAAATTGAGATTCTTAGAGACTGAATTGGAATTGTATTGCTCCAGGCAAATTGTATCCCTATGTCTCTAGTTTACTCCAAATTATAAATCACTCCATTTGGATAACTATGGAACAAGATATCATTAAAATACCAAAACATGTTTAAGTAGGAATGTTGACTTTGTCGTGGTGAAGTTAGGGGTTCGCCGTAGCGAACTTGTCCAGAAGCCTATGAAATTTCTAGCCCTCATCTCATTTTCTAGATTTTTCACATCCAACATCTACATCTAACACATCTTATACAAAATCATCCTTTCTACTTCATTTACACTTCATTCTCTATTCCATTTCAACTCAATATCATCCATAAACAAGTCATAATCTATCTTTGATTATTAACCCATCTTTCTCTCATCCCAACCTTCTTATACCACAATATCACATTATTCTATGTTTCCCCTAACTCAAAACTCATGAAAATCATAAATGGGTTCATCTCCTTCATTTCCGATACAAACCCTACACAAATCCATTTATCTAATCCCTTTTCTAACAAATCCAGAAGAAAGATGAAGACTTACCTCTAACAAGTTGATTTTCTTTTCTTTTTTTCTTCTTCTTTCTTCTTCCTTCCAAGCTCCCCATGATTTTCCTTCTCTTCTCTTCTTTACATTTTTTCCCCTTTTCCCTCTTTTGCTTCTCACGACACTTCTCTCTTCTTCTTCTAAATTCAAGACTGCTTTCCATTCTAATCTTCCAAAAATACCCCTCTTCTGTGTTGTCCTTCCAATTTGACCCTTCTTTAATTAGTCTAAAGACTACTTACCTTAGGCCATTAATCTAATACCTTAACTACAATCTAATTTAATTCTAATACTTCATTCTAATTTCTAATTTTCACTTTCTGCTTATGCTCACTAAAATAATGACTAAATTCTGAAAATAATCAAACAAATCATAAATAAATAATTAAACAAATAAATAGATAATAATTGAAAAAATTTCGAGGTCCAACATGAACATTTTATAGTTGACTTTTCGTAGGAATTTAAATTAAGTACATTACAATTCTTTTATTTTTATTCATATTTGCAAGTTATTCAATTAAAGAAATTTGAATGGGAAATCATAAAATAAATTTTTTTTGCTACAGTCGTAATTTGATAACGATTAATTTTTTAATAAGAGTATCAAAGCATCCTTTAATTAATTATCTTGAAGAAATTATGTGATTATTATTAATTTGATAAGTTTTAAAGGTTGTTGCAAAATTTGTATGAGTTTAGTTTGATCATAACCTTATTTTCTTGAAAAACCTAAGTTTTGCTACTGAAAATTGCTAAATCTGTCATTAGCATTATTGTTTGGTTTTGAAACCATTAAGTAATCTTATGGTCTCTGGAAAAACATTAAAGTCTTGTTTGGGAACCAGTAATAAAGAGGTGGGAATGAAAATATAACATTTTCCCTAAGTTTTTCAATGTAACATCTTCCCTAAGTTTTACTTATTTGGTTACCAAGAATGAATAAAATAAGGAATAATAGAACTGAAATGAATTCTATGCAATCTTGGACTTTTATTCCTAAATAGATGTGTGCATAAGCTAGAATCAAATATCAATAATAAAAGATAAAAGATATTATTATAATATTATCAAGTTATTGTCAAAATATTATCAGGATACTGATTCTTATCATAATATTATCATCCAAAATTATATATTACATTATTTTTATATTAATTTCTTTAACAAATAATTTCTTTATTTCATTAGTACTTTTATTCTTATAAAAAATTTATGTATAATTTTTAAAAATTAATAAATTTATTGTATTTTTATTGATTATTTATAAAATAAAAAATATTTTAATTATTCATTTATAAAATAAATTATATAATAACTAAATATGAGTAAAATTTTTATTATTATAATAATTGATACCAAATACTAGCATAACTATTATTTTATTTAATTTTATACCAAACATGCATATTTTTACTACCAAGAAGGGTATCCTTTTCTTAAGGAAATATTTAGCTATTTAAGTGCATCATTTTCTTGCTCCCATGTGTGGAACATCTAAAGGAGTAATGGCTAGTTGATCTAAGTTGGTTTGAGGAATGTGGTGAAGCTTCCCAAACTCCTTTAGATCCTTGCTCCAAACTATCTTATTGAAGTTGGAATCCTAGTTCTCCTTGGAGTGAACTAGCAAGGAGGGTTAAGATTTAAGGTTTCAAAGTGGGGGAAAGTGTTGCTTTAAATTTAAAGCTTAGGTGGAAGCTAGGTTGGCAAGGTTGTTGGTTTGAGAGCGAGTAGTTATTAATGAAAAAAATAGAAAATGAAATAATGTGTGACAAGTGAGGAAAAGTCGGGTTACCAAAAGGAGTAGAAATGAACCAACTTTAGGTGAAAAATGGTGAATTAGGGAGAGTCTAGCACAAAACTAGTGAGCTAGTGAGAAGGAAGAGCATCTCTCACTAAGTTTTTTACTTGTTGATCCCAAATATTTTTTAATGCAATGAAAGAAGAAAACTATTGAAAAATCTAATTAAAGAAGGCTATAACTAGCTAAAACTCACTAGATCTTTCTTAGAGATCTTCTAATACAAATATTAGGAGTTATGAAAATAGAGTTCTAGATTGATTAAACTTCAAGAATCATATATGTTTTTCTTTACCTATTTGAATATTGGTTCCTAACACTTTTCATAATCGACACTAGTTTTGTTTCACTTCTCTCTGAGATAAATTCAAAGAGAAGTTTGTAAATCAACTCTGACATTAGTTTTATATTGCATATTATCTTTTAGACCTTAAAAAAGATAGGCACTTCTGTTATACTTTTTTCTCAAACCTCTCTAGTTTTTAAACTAAATATAGAAAAAGTAATAAAATCTATATAGAATACATTATAAAGGTATGAAATACCAAGGAAATCAACCCTAAATGCTATATAAAATACCAACCTGTCCCTTACTAGAGAGAGTCTCGTAAATTTATCTCACTAAATCATTATCTCAATAGTAGCATGATAGTCATATGATGGTATGATAAAAGATACTTAAGCAGTTAACTTAGTGCAAGTGGAAGATTGGTTGTTTATTCCCTACGATCAACTTATTGGTCATAGATTATGTGACATTATCAATTGGAGGCATTCTTTATCATATGCATATTTGTTTAATTAACTAACATATAAGATATAATATATGTGAAAAAAATATTTTGCAAATACAAATATATTGAGATTATAATAATGAGATTCATGTTGCACAAAATAAGGATAAGGTCCAAAGAGCAACAAAAAGTTGTATTCAAGACCAGGGATGGATTATATGAATGATTGGTTATGTCATTTAGGTTGACCAATAAACTAATTACCTTCATGTGCCTTATAAACTAAGTGCTACTAGCTTTTATAGGTTATTCTGGTTTATTTTGATGACATCCTTATTTATAGTAAATCTATTAATGAGCATAATAAGTCTTAAAAAGGTGTTTAAAATTAATAGATAAAAAATTATATGTCGATTTGAAAAAGTGCAGATTTATAACCAAAATTTTTTTATATCTTGGGTACATTATAAGAATAAATGGCATTAGGGTGGATGAAGATAAAATAAAATCTTTTAAGAAATGGCTTACATTTGATAATGTTGGGATGTGAGAAGTTTTCAATGGTTAACAACATTTTATGGGAGGTTTATCTATTAATTTAATAACATTATAGCTCCTATAACTAAGTACTTAAAAAGGAGTAAATTTAAATAGGAGGAGGAACAAGAATAAAATTTTATTATTATTAAATAATGGTTATGTACTGCTCCTGTTTTAATCTTAATTAATTTTGACAAATTGTTTGGGGCGGAGTGTGATGCTAATGGAGTTGGGATTACTGTTGTTTTATCCAATGGAAAGAGGCTCATAGCTTATTTTAGCAATTCGTTGAGTAATGCTAGAGAAAAACATACTAACATACTACCTACAATAAATGATTCTATACTATGATGAGGGCATTGAAAATATGGGAACATTATTTGAATGAGAAGGAATTTGTTTTCTACATCAATCATGAAGCCTTGAAATATTTAGGAAGTTAAAAATAGTTAAGAACTAAAATGAATGCTATATGGTTAGCTTTTGTTGATAAATTTCTTCTATAAATTTATTTATAATATGGGAAAAAATAATGTGGTAATATATATGCATTAAGTAGAAGAGTATATGTACTGAGACTGGCCCAAATAATATTGATCAAGCTTAGGCTGGACTCACTTGAAGCCTGATAGGGCCTTAGTGGTAAGAGCCCAAACTCAAGTCGGATCAAGGTTGGTGATTGATAAGAATGAATATTGAAAATGTTGTAAGTGTACGGTATAGCTATATCTAGTACAGGTAACTACGAGTTGATCCCACGAAGAATGTAAGTACTAATAATTAACCTTTTTATATCATCTAACCTATATATTAGATTGTGGATATTAATTAAAAATTTAACTAAATAGATAAACTAATAATTAAAACAATATTGAACTTAGAACAAGGAAAATACTAGGAAGAATCAATATCAAATAATGTTGTCTAGGAAATGAATCCCCTAAGAATCCTTAGTTACTAACCCTTTATTATACAATTATATGATTAATTATTAGATCGTGAAAATTACTATCTTATATTAATATCTTTTAAAGACTATTAACAACTAATCCATAGGTTGACAACAAAACTCTTTCTAGTTAAAACCCTTAAGATTGCATTATCGATTTATGAATTCTACTATTAGGTTTAACCCTAATCTAGAGGTTTTATGTCTAGCTATCTCTAGGTTTGCTTGTAACTCTTTCCAATTATGGTAGATCTATTCATACAAAAAGATTTCTCAATCTCAATCATATGAAATCAAATCATATACTAATATTCCAGATATATTAGAACAAGAATAAAGCACAAAATTAAATTGTAATAAATCAATCAATATAATTGCATGAAATAAAAGATGAAATCATATTGTTACACAACTTAGAATTCATAACCTAGGCACTGAACAAATTTAGTTCCTATGAATAGAAAGAAGCCAGAGATAAATATTTAGAAGAACAACTAGAGAATAAAGAAATCATAATTTTAAATATCCCATTTTCTTCTAATGAATTTTCTTGCAAGTTTTGATTGGATGAAGCTCTATATCGGATTTCTTAACGTTATCTTTATGTTTTCCTCGCCCTTTGATCAGAACTGTAGCCTCTCTATGTCTCTCACAACTCAAAATCTTTTTAAAACTTAGGTCCCCTCTTTTTGGCTCTGTTCACGTCTTTTTATAGTGAAAACTAGGTCTGGATTATACATGGTCAACTTACATGGGTGTGTAAGTGATTGTGTATTTCTAAGAACACCTAAATTCATGATTTCACATGGGAACTTAGACTTACATGGGCATGTAAATATGTATGACTAGAAATCAAAATTTTCAAATCTTCGCACATTTATAAAGACTTACATTGTTACTTTACATGGTCGTGTAGACCCTTAGTTGCTTCAAATCTCATTCCATGCCCTGATTTCATCCAAATTATTCTCCTTTTGGTTTGTGGAGACAATTATCACCTACAAATACAATCGGAGCAAAATTAAGTACCAAAAATAATATAAAACTGTTAATTAACAAGCAAAATATGTTAAATATGAGTGTATAATTCTAGTCAAATAAGCATCTATCACTTGGTAGGCTTTTTTAATTAAAAAATATTTAAAAATTTTATAACTATTTTGTAATCTAAAAACCCATTTTATTTAAAAATTTTTAATATTTATTAAATTAAAATTGTTAAATCCAATGTCTTGATTTGATAAAAATAATTTAAAAAATTTGTTTAATTTTTAAAAATTATTGTCACTTTAAATTATTATGTCTTTTGTTTACTAATCACCATTCTCTTATCTAATTCTAATAATACAATGGTGCTTGGTTCATTCAAAAGTCAAAACATGTAAAAGTAATATTAATTTATGAGTTTGTTTACACAACAAATATCAAAGTAATATTATAAAAATCATTTTATTATCAAAACAAAAGAGTATCATAATGATAATATTATCTAAGTGTCAAAAAGAAATTATCAATTATAACTGGAGAATACAGATTGAAGTTAAGTAAATAAGGAGAGACAACAATATAAACACTGCATAAAAACACACTAAGTAAAGATTTATACCTTCAATTGTTAAAAACCAAAGCAATCATATGAAAAAAAAATCTAGAAGAAAAGATTAAAGACAACAAATATGCAATAAAGGAAAAGGGATAACTAATCGTTATAATCAGGATCATCAATAGTTCACAACACCTCATCTATATGTAGAAACATTATTATGAAAATTATACTTGATTATGTAATAATTGCATTAAATGAATATTCAACACATGATAATAAAAAATTAAATATACCTTCATCATTTAATATTTTTTCAAAAAACTTTTCAATTGACAAGCTAGTCTCTATACTAGTACTTGTGTTAAGCTAAAAAGACAATATAAGATAATATAATTTATGATTGTTAAAATTTCTATTGTCAACAAATTAATACATCATAAAGAATAAAATTTATCCTTAATATATTCATCTTATAACCAACTTTAGGCACACATAAAGGCTTTCATAGTATTAGGATAAAATTGAGTACGACGAAGACTAATTATCTGACTGTTAGTACTAAATGCATATTCTGAAACAATAGTAGATACTAAAATTACTATGAGATCTTGTGCAATTGCTTGCATGATTAAAAAGCATTTCCATGTTTCTTCCATCATAGCAATACATCAAACTCCACTCCTTCAACTTTAATCACAACAACTACCTCCAAATAGTTGTCTAACCCCTTCATAACATAAGAAGTTATAACCTTTTCTTTATGATTTTGCAAATGCAAGTTTAACACTATTCTTAGATATAGTTAATCCTCAATCTTAACTTAAAGTTGGAGTTAAAATACTATAGTCTTGATTTTTTTCCAATCTTAGTTGATAATTATTAAAAAAACCATGCCATAATTGTTTAACAACATCAACATAATCTTGAGCCTGATCACCATAAAATATTTCATAATAAAGATAAACCCTCTCCATCTTGTATCTCGGTCCAACACATAAATGACTACAACAGTTTATCTAGCTATATACTAGTAAGAATCGAGCTTCTCTATCATCTACTTTACTATAAACTGGATCACCTTATTATAATCAAATATCCAATTAGATATATCTTTTTGGATCTTACACATACAGTTAAAGCCATTATATGATGTTAGATATTTTGTTCATAAGAATAACTCAGTAGAATTATAAAATATTTTCAACTTTGCATAAATTGGTTTAGCCAATTCCCATTGCTCTTTTGATTATAAGAAAGCATACTAATAATCTCTTCATCTCAGCCTGCTAAATATCTCAACAAACTTGGCTGTTGACTCTAACATTTTAAATGTTGAACTCAATATGGTAGGACATGACCAACTTCTTCATGCATGAAATGCCTAGTTGTCATATAATTTCTTCTAATTTTTCAACTCTTTTGGGTTTTACACTCTAATACATTATATTATCCAATATCAACTTTACCTCTTCTTTTATCACTTCCAATTTTTTCTTCATAATCAAATTCACAATATATGCAAATCAAAGCATATGGAATAACTCTTAGCAACCAATAAGCTCCCAAGTCATAACTTATTCTTCAACTTTTTAATCATCACATCAATTGTGCTATCATTATCGAGTGTTATAGTAGATAGCTTGGTATCGATATTCTAATATATTAAATAATCCACTAATATGGCTTTCAATCTTTCACTTGTATATGTTGCTAATAGACCATTTAGAAATATGTACAAATATCAATTATAACATAATCAATAAATGAATAATAATAATATTAAAGAATATAATTTACCTCAGTAGTAAACTGCATGGAGTCCAGTCACTGTCAGTATAGTGTGCCGTCTCTACTATATAACCTATTAGTTGTCTACTTATCTGATGTGATGGATACCCATTTGTTAATAATCAATAATATATTTAATATTATTTCTTTTAATCCTTGTATATCTTAAAAATAATTTTTCTTCAGGGTAATCTATGTTGGGATCTTGAAGGATGACTAGAGTGAGGTAAGCAACATTTTAAAATTTTGTCTATCAATAATGGAGAGTGGTTGTTCATCAATAATCATAATCTTAGCTATCAAAAAATTTAATCTTCAGAAATCATTTCATTTCTCCTTCTCATTAGGTTAGGAGTAAAAATGTTTGACCTCATGATATATATATATATATATTGGTTATATAGCTCCATATGTCTCTTTAAATAAGAGGTTCAGCATTTTGAACTCTTGGACAACATCTTGTGATAATATTTACATTCGACCTTTTCTATTCCTCCTTTGATATAGTCTTGAACCTACTCTTTCAACATGAATTTTTTTCTTCACTTAGTACCAGATTATACCTCTCCAATATTATAGTATCTGGTACTAGATTAAATCTATCCACTAAAGGAATATACTTATACATTTGAAACAACCAACATATTTGAGTATTTGTTCATGTATACATACACTTTAATTACATCTAACATAAAGTAAGATAACAAAAGCTTAATTAACCATAATCACATGTAGGAGTATATGTCAAGAGCTTACTTAAAAAGTTATTAATCTTAATAAGAATAGTTCACTAAATTTTAGAGTCAATATAAGTTGATTCCAATTAGATTATTTTACTGCATAATATCATAAGTAGAATTACATTTAGTCAATTAAGATGGAATTTACTAGCCTAGTAAGAAATAACCTGTTAAGAGTTATCCTTCTCTTATTCACCAATTCTTAGAATACCTAGTACCATAATGAAGCATTCAACATGAGAGGACATGTCGGAACACCTATTTTAGTCATTCCCTCTCTCTATGTGATGTTACTTATAAAATCACTTTCTTACGATGTGGCATTGTCTAACTACATTCTTAACTTTGCTAGGAAAAAAGGAAAAACTTTAAAGAAAAAAGGCTTTAAAATTGTTCTTTTTTTCAGTAAGAATGAATATAACCTAATAAGAAGTAGAATTTTTGCATCATATGTTCCTGTAAGTCAATTGATGCTTTAGGATTTATGAGAAATTAACAATAAGAAGAAACCTTTTGGGCCAAACCTTCTAAAAGCAACACTAATCATAACTAAGTTAGGATTAGTACACATGCTTGAAATGCAAAATCAAAAGCATTAATGGATCAAACTATTTTTACTATAAACTATTTGAATTTTCTATATAGATAAATGAAGGACTTTGGGAGATATTTAGAGATGAGTAATAAAGAACAAGTGATAAAGAAGGATAACATTTTTGTTTTACAATGAAGTAATTTGCCAAATGAATGTTGACCACTTTAAAATTAAACTATGCATGAAATATGAAAAAAGTTAAGGTTCTTAGGATTTAAATAAAATAGTTTTAAATGATTAAAGTTTATTTTAATGTTACTTAATCTTCAGGGTTTAAATTAAAATTTTAAGATGTTGAATATCTTTGTAATCTTTTTTGATAAAAAAATCAAAAATGCATACCTCACGTGGCCCGGTCAAGTTGTGGCCAAATCTTTACTTTAAAAATGACATCATTTTTGAAGTTTTTATAAAAAAGTTATATATGGTTGAATGAGTTATCCAGGAGTAGCCAGCTTGGGATAGTCTAATTATAATGTTGGTTAATGGTTACTTATCTCCATTTAGATTGAGGTTTGGATTTTCTATTAAAACCTGCAGCTAGTTGAACAAAATCTTTTGATTATATTTTGCATTTAATAAATTTCTGTACCTACGTGTTGTCTAAATCAATCATTAATTATCATTGAACTACATGAAAACAATGTATATAGCAAAGATATTAATGTTCTAAACTATTACTTTGAAAGTTGAACAACAACATCACATAATTAATAGTGGAGATAAGCTTGGATGTTAATTTCTAAATTTATATAGTAAGCTATTTGATTAAGATGTGATTAAGTAAAGATTTTTGTTTTTTTTTCTATTTATAATAAGTAAATTTCTGTAGAATATATTTGTAATCTATTTTGATAAAAATTAAAAACAAAACAAAAATTAAGAAAAATTAAGGGAAGGAGTATTTAATAATTTATAACCTACAAAAGGAAATTATTGTCAGAAGCAAAGATGACTATCTATATTCATATATTATTTTGCATACTAAGGAAGAACTTGTGGCGACTTTAAGCAAAACCCTCGAAAGATCTTTGAGATCACACAACTAATAACAAACCACTTAAATGATAAAGATGGCTAGAAGATAGCGAACACATGATTTTAACGTGAAAAACCCTCTAGTGTAGAGGTGAAAACTACAAGACAAACTGACAATAAAATCCACTAAAACAAATAAAAGATATAAATGATAAAGCTTTACGACTCTCTCAATCAAGAACAACTCATAAGATAAATAAAGTTACTCTCTTTTGCTTTCTCTTTAGCTAGCTCTCATGCTACTCTCTTAAGTTCTCTAAAAATCTCTAGGATTGAGTACAAATTGACACACACACACATAAACACATATGTAGCAATACTAATCCCAACTAATCCTAAAGATCAAACTTTAATAAAACTATATTTGATGAATACTACTTAGACTTTAAAACTCCTCTTTTGTTCAGTGTTTATGTCTTATGTAACATTGCCTCTTAAACTTATCGTTAAACTCTGAAGATAAGGTTTCGTGTATGGCACATTGTCGACCATATGACTATGTATGGTGACCATGTTTGACCTTTGAGCTTTACATCTTAACATCGCGATGATACAAGGTTAAAATGAGTTACATCAGTGGACACAACCTTCTCTACCACTTACATGATCGTGTGTGACTCCAATGTGGCTGATCTCTAATTATCAACTTTCAACTTACACATAATTACAAAAGCTTATATAGTCATGAACATAGTCGTGTCCACTATGGATATGGTCATGTTCCTTCTAGATACGGGCATGACCTTCAGAAATGGCTTCTAATAATCTTTTTCTACCCCAAATTTACCTAAACTTTGCTCCTTTTGATCCATGAGGATAGCTAAGACTTATGGAGTCCATATTTAGTGGAATTAAACAAAAAAATCTATAAAATAGGGAGGGACCTATAACAAACTCCCCCGACAACCCATTTTGGAGGAGAAATTTGCCACCTCGTTAATCACTTGAAAGGCATCTTAGTGAGCTTACTACAAAGCTCACTTATGGGAACCACCATTATTAATATGTTGGCACCATTATCATTCATATGAATCTTCTCCAACCTTATTAGTTGCTCCTCAACCATAAACTACAACTAATGATACTTGACATTAATATGCTTGGTATGGGAATGATATATGGAATTTTTTCTCAAATCCATAGAACTTTCATTGTCATAGAAAACCATGTGCTTATCTTATTCACGTCTAATTCTTAGATAAATCGTTTTAACCAAAACAATTCCTTTTGAACTTTCGAGGTTGCAACATATTCCACCTCATTAATAGACAAAGTTACACACATCTACAACTTGGATTGCCAGTAAATAACCCCCCCCCTTCACGAATTTAAATAAATAGCCTGAGATCAATTTTTTGATATCGAGATAACTAGCCATATTCACATCTATATATCTTTCTAGAATTAGCTCACCATTTCTAAAACACAAAAACAATCTAGAATAGGCCCAAAAATA
Source organism: Erythroxylum plowmanianum (assembly GCA_025531925.1). Classification (NCBI taxonomy): domain Eukaryota; kingdom Viridiplantae; phylum Streptophyta; class Magnoliopsida; order Malpighiales; family Erythroxylaceae; genus Erythroxylum; species Erythroxylum plowmanianum. The sequence continues at coordinate 22,129,723 of JANVCQ010000009.1, read as the reverse complement.
TTTAAAGATCCATTTTACTACTTCTTGATGTACCTTTCCTAGATTGGATAAATACTTGTAAATTCAATAATGTGTGTGATATTTGGTCTAGTGTATACCACACTACAAGAAAATCGTCATATAGCGACGGAAATATACCGACGGATCATACAGCGTCTGTTAATTGTGACAGAAACACTACTCCGTCGGTTAAAGGAAGATGATTTTCGACGGTACAGAAATCCGTTGCCAAAGGTGGAGGGAAATTTTTGCGGGGCCTTTTAGCGACGGAAATATGCCGATGGAAATCATT
>JANVCQ010000009.1:22117050-22129331 GCA_025531925.1 Erythroxylum plowmanianum | reverse complement strand
ACCGACGGAATAGGGCATACCGTCGGCACATAACCTGGACTAAATTTGGCGACGTCCGAAATTCCGTCGTTAAAGATATAACTTACTTCGGAATATTCGCGACAGTTGCTCCGTCCCTAAATAATACTGACGGGTATATTCCGTCGGTGATAAGTTAATTTCACCAACGTCATTTTTAAAAAAATTTCCGTCGGAACATAACAACAATGGATAATATTCCGTCGGTTACCCGTTGCCATAATACGACAGAATATTTCCATCGGTAAGCTATAACGACAGCCATGTTTACGACGGTTTCTTCTTTCATCGCGTTCCGTCGGCAAATATAATTTCCGACGGAACTAACCATTTCTTCGACGGAATATTCCGTCGGAGAACGTCAGTTTTCTTGTAGTGCCATAGTATACATCAAGGAGTCAATAATAGAGGAATATACAATTGAAGACATACTCTCTTTTGCCTTCTCGTTACTAGGACATACTCACTTGCTTAACTTGAAATGAATAACTAATCGTGTACTTATTAGCTTGGCATAGTTCATATTGAACCTCTCAAGCATTCATTCAACATATCACTCTTATGAAAACCACAAAATTTTGGCTTTCCTATTATGAATGATATATATTCCCAAATTTTGTTTTGTAGGACCCAAATCTTTCATGTTAAAGGAGTTAGATAAGTGCTCCTTCAACTTGCAAATCATTCTAGTATCTTATCCTACTATCAATATATAATCTATATACAAGAGAAGGGTGATAAAGTTACTAGCAGAGAATTTTTTAGAATACACATAAGGATCAATTAACTTCTACTTATACACATTTTTTGTCATAAATGAATCAAACTTTTTGTACCACTCCTTTAGTGCTTATTTGATCGCATAAAGACAGTTCTTTAACTTGCATACCAAATACTCTTTTCCTTTGACTTTGAAACCTTTTGGTTGCTTTATGTAAATCTCCTACTCCAACTGGTGAGAAAATCCCATTGAAATTGATACCCTTCTTTTAATTATTTCCTTTCACCACTAGTCTCTCTATAATTGATTAGCTTGTTACCATCTTTCTTGATCTTCAACACTAATTGTTGCATCCTATGATTATGATATTTGACAAATAGATGTGAAAACAACTTTTTTTAATAGGAATCTAGAAGAGGATGTGTACATGAAACAACCTGAAGGTTTCACATATACTAAAAATGCTAGGAAAATCTGCAAGCTTCAATGATCAATTTATGGATTGAAGCAAGCTTCAACGATTCATTTATGGATTGAAGCAAGCTTTTTTGGAGTTGGAATCTTCATTTTAATGAGGCAGACAAAGAGTTTGGTTTGCTAAAAAATAAAGAAGAACCTTATGTTCACAAGAAGACTAGTGCGAGCGCAGTTCTTTTCTTGGTCTTATATGTAGATAAAATACTACTCATTGGAAATGACATTCCTATTCTTCAATCTATGAAAACTTGGTTAAGAAGTTATTTTTCAATGAAAGACTTAGGAGGCAACCTACATCTTTGGTATTAGGATTTATAAAGATATATCAAGACGACTTACTAGAATAAGTCACAGTAGTTATGTTGATAAGGTTTTACTTAGATTCAAATTGCAAGAATCTAAGAAAGGCTTCTTACCCATATCACATTGCATAGTTTTGAGTAAGGCTCAGTGCCCTTAAACATAAGATGAGCGAGACCATATGTGGAGGACTCTATATGCATCGATTGTAGGATCCATCATGTATGCCATGCTATGTACTTATGCAGATGTTACATATGCTTTGAACATGATGAGTAGATACTATTCAGATCTAGGTGAAAGTCACTAGATAGCTAATAAGAACATTCTTAAGAGCTTAAGAAGAAATTAGGACATATTCTTCAAAAGCAGCAAAGGGGTTGTTTGGGTTAAAAAGTTCATCATTGAACTTGGTATGGTTCTTAGCATTGTAAATTCAGTGCATCTTTATTGTGATAATAATGGAGCCATTTCCTAAGCTAAGGAACTAAAATTTCATTAGAAGACTAAACACATACTCAGATATTTTCACCTTATTCGGCACATTGTTAAAAAAGGTGATGTGAAAGTGTGCAAAATGTCGACAAATCTTAATATAGCTGATTTGTTGACTAAGCCTCTCCCACAAACTAAGCATGATCATCATCCTAAAGCATTAGGCATCAGACATATGGATGTATGATTATATAAGAGTGAAATTTGTGATATGTTATTTTTGGATAATCCATTAATAATACCTAATTATTGTTTGTTGTGTTCATCTTTGATGGAGTTTAAATACATCTGAATTGTGATCCTATAAATAATGTGTATCCCACCATTGGCCATTAAGTGTGTGACTTGATCGTGAGACCCTATTGTAACATGGATAAATTTTTTCTAAAAGTCCTTAGTTGATGTCATTAATGTAAGGGATCATAATGTCTGTCGAGATTAGCATGTTGATTAATTGATGGCCATATTTCATGGGTCATTAGTATGGAGATATTAAGTTATTAATATGGGTGCATGTTGGAGAACATGAAATTAGATCGACTTGCCATGAGAACACTTCAAATTGTTATATAAGTGTCATAAGTGGTTATCATCATAACTACTAAGTATAGTCCTTTGACTTAAGTTCGTCACGATTTCCTATATGTGGATTAGTTTGTTTTGACATTGTCAAATGTCAGTCATAAAAGGTGATTATAAAAGCAATGTTCGGCCATGCTATAAATCATGTTGAAGAATGTGGATGAACAAGATGGAAATTGTCTCTTTCATATAATAGAAGAAAGTCATCTCTAGGCCCCTTGATGAGTTGAGACTGAAAATTTGCATGGCTATGCACAAACGAGGTGAATGTTAGACTTTTGTTTCACAGTATAAATTAGAGATGGAGAAACATGATTAAGTTTAATAAGAATGACACAATTTCCTACCTTATTCTCAATCGAGATATAATGAGACAAAGGGACTATATGTGGATAATTGGTTCTTGTACAAGTGGCAGATTGTTAGTGTATGCCTCATGAACCAAATATATAATGTACTCTAATTATTGGTTATGAATAATTGGTTCTTGTACAAGTGGCAGGTTGTTAGTGTATATAATGTCTTGCTAAGGGTCGTTTACAACTTGTGGACCTAAAAGAAGTTTAGGCCTGTTACTAATATTAAATAATCCTACAAGGTCACACACCAAGTAGGCTAAACATTCAATGGGCTTAATTCGATTTTGGGCTTAGTCTAATTCACACTTAAGGTTTTCCTATAAATATACAAATATATAAGTGATTAGAAGATAAATGGTCATCTAATAAAAAAAAGCTTGAACAACCATCTTCAGAAAGAGAGAAAGGGGATGAGATTGGTGCTGGCAGTGTGACATTTGATGTGTTTTTGTGTGGATACTAATAGAAGTGTGATATTTGACATACTCTTTCTAGCACTACCAATTTGTTTTCTTATTTTCACTACAAAAGGTGTAATTCATCTTGAATTTGATTTCAATATTCACATAGATCTTGGTATTTTGTATTTAAAATTTTACTGTTAATCATCCAAAATCCCTTCACCATCTTCAAAACACAATAGTATAATGCTTGTTTATCAACAAGTCACTTAGAATTTGAGTTACTAATATGGAGACAACCGCTAGTCTGATAAATCAACTATACTTCATCATTTGTCCTTGATGTCATTGTTGTAGTGTTGTTATCATCTCCGTCCTTCTGTTGTCTTAATTTTTCTGGTCTCTCTTTGACTTATAGCAGAACTTCTTTATATGACCAAGTTTTATGCAATAGTGACACATTCTAGTCTTTTTACCATCTCCTACTTAGACCTATTCTTTATCTTCCCTTACTTTTTAGGACCTTTACTCTTATGTTTCCTTCTGCTTTCTACCACAAGAGCCTGTACATGTCGACACTAATCTCCTTCCTCCTAATCTCTTCAATGAATATGCTCTCTTTGATCACATCTAAAGAAAGTATACCATTTGGAGTAGTGTTGTTCATAGTCATAACTAAAGTTTTTCAACTATTTGGTAAAGAACTTAATAAGAACAAAGTTTGTAATTCAACATCAAGGATGATCTTCATAGTGGTCAAATTGTTGATGATGTACAAAAGATTATTGAGATGCTCCGACATTGATTTCCCATCCTTCAACTTCAATTTCATAAGCCTTTTAATCAAAGAGGCCTTATTGTGAGTGGTCTTTCTCTCATAAAGACCCTTCAACTTCTTCCACAACTCAAAAGGATTATCTTTTGACATACGTGATTGACTATGTTAATATCAATCCATTGCTAATAGTTCCCAAGGTTTTTCACTTCATCTTCACCCACTCTTTATCTGTTATATCCTTCAGTTTAGACAGGACATCATCTTTCATACTTGTGTCCTTAGCAATTGGATTATAGAGATCTTCATAGTACAGGAGATCTTTTATTATAGGTCTTTATATCAAGTAGTTGGTCGATGTGAACTTCATTATAGAGCTAAGGTTCTGATACCACCTATTAGGACTATAAGCAATAATGCTTACAAGATCTCTAAGATCGCTAAACTAATAATAAACTAATCAAATGGAAAGATGCTTGAAACATTACGAATGTAGGATTTTAATGTGAAAATCCTCCAGTGTAGAGGTAGAAATTATATGACAAATTGATAATAAAATATAGTAAATTAAATGATAAGATATAAAGGATAAAACTTTCAAGCTCTCTTACTAAAGAACACCTCATAAGGCATCTAAAACTAATCTCTCTAGCTCTCTTACCACTCTCTTAAGTTCTCTCAAAAACCTCTAGGATCGAGTACAAATTGACACACACACACACAAACACACATGTACTACTCTCAACTAATCCCAAAGATCAAACTTCAATAAAAATGTAATTGATGAATGTTATTTAGCATCTAAAACTCTTCTTTTATTGCACTTATTTGTCTCTAAAACTTATCTTTAGACTATGATGACAAGGTTTCGTATACAACACACGGTCACACACATAACTACGTGGGGTGTTCAAAACTTGATATCATAAAAATGCACAGTTATAGTGGATTGTATGATCCACAGACGTGGTTGTGTCCACTACTTAACTTACCACGTCTAACTCTACATGAGCGTATCTAATCTCAAGGCATCACCTTTCAACTTGCACATGGTTACTGAAGCTTACGTGATCATGATGGACCTAACCGTGTGCCTCCTAGAAACAGGTGTATCATCTAGAAACAACATCAAATAATCAATTTCTGCCTGAAATCTACATAAAACTTCATTTCTTTTGATCCATGAAAATTTAGTGGTATTAAACAAACGAATGTCCTTGTTTCCTCAGTGGTCTTTTTAGAGTAATATCGATAAGTCTTCGAACATTAGAATAGTGTTATCTTGGAATCCTGATAGTTATAGGTGCGCCATCCTTAGCTCTTCTGATCAGTTGATTCATTTAGAACTGTTCCCTAGGAACTGTGAAGATTCCTTCTTAGTATCATGTGTTTATGGGGCTAATAACCTCATACATAGGCGAAATTTGTGGTCTGAGATCTCAAACCTTAACCAATCAGTAGACAACCTTCCTTGGATTATTGCGGGAGATTTTAATGCCATTTTGTATCCTCATAAGGCGGATCCTATAAGTTCCTTAGCCATGAATGGGATGGATGATTTCAGACAATGTATTGAGCACAATGAGTTATTTGATTTAAATTCTAGTGGTCTTAGATTTACGTGGACTAATAAACAAAGTGGAGAAGCCCATATTGCTAGGAAGTTAGATCGAGCTCTCATAAACTTGGTTTGGAGCTCTAGGTTTATTGGTTCCTATTGTGTGATTCAGAATCCTAACATCTCAGATCATTCTCCCTTAGTGGTTCGGTCTGTGGTTATCCAGCAGAAGAGAAATTCACCCTTTAGGTTCTCTAATTTCCTAGCTTCCCAACCCAATTTCCTTCAGACCGTGGAAGTAGCTTGGGCCACTCAAGTTCAGGGTACGTTGATGTTTTGTGTAGTGACTAAGCTCAAGTTGGTTAAAAAAGCTCTTAAAATCATGAACTCTAGCCAGATTGGGCATGTGAATGCTAGAGTAGAAACCTGCCAAGTTATTCTTAATAACATTCAGGATCAAATGAGACTATCGCAAGGATCTTCTAGGCTGATTGGTCAGGAAATTGAGGCTACTACTGAGCTATTTAGAGCTTTAGAGGACCAAGAATCCTTCCTTAGACAATGTTCCAGGATTAAATGGTTAAGAGAAGGGGATAGAAACACCAATTTCTTCCATAAATATCTTCTAGCTAACCGGAATAGAAATAACATTTATTCTTTAGTTATGGGAAATGGGAATAGGATAGTGGGTTTAAAAGAGATTGAAGATCAGTTTCTTCAATATTTTCAAGGAACTATTGGGGATAAAAAGGCCCTTCACTCTTCTAAAGAGTTTGTAGCAAATCTTTTCCCTCAGCCTTTGTCAGAAAATCTATCTACTTCTCTTGCAGCTGAAGTTTTTGGTTAAGAGATAGGAGAGGCTTTCAACTCTCTCAACCCTAATAAGGCTCTTGGGCCAGATGGGTTCAATGGGTATTTCTTCAAACAAACCTGGCATATAATTGGGGAGGAAGTTACCAAAGTGATTCAAAACTTTTTCAGTCATGGAAAACTTATAAAAGAGATCAATTCCACTTTTATAACCCTTATTCCCAAAATAGCTCACCCCTCCATAGTGTTCAAGTATAGACCTATCTCATGTTGCAACATGCTCTACAAGGAGATTGCTAAAATCCTAGCAAATCGACTTAAAGTGATTCTTCCTCATATAGTCAGCCCTAATCAAAGTGCCTTCATTCAGAACCGTCAAATTTGGCTCAAGAAATTTTCAAGAACTATCATCTTTCCAATAATCAGAAGAGATGTACTTTTAAAGTGGACTTTCAAAAAGCCTATGACTCTATTCAATGGGATTTCCTCCGTAATGCTTTAGTAGCTATAGGCCTCCCTATGCAGTTCATTAATTGGGTAAAAGAATGCATCACCTCTCCCTCTTATTCCATTTTGATAAATGATACTCCCACTAAATTTTTTAGAGGGAAATCGGGCTTAAGACAAGGGGATCCCTTATCTCCTTTCCTCTTCATACTTTGTGTGGAAGTATTCTCTAGGAATTTGAAAGTTTATATAGAGAATAACTCTTCCTTCAAATACCACTGGCGATGCAAAGCCCTTAAACTTACTCATCTTTGATTTGCTGATGACCTCTTGATGTTTTGCCATGCAGATGTGTTTTCGGCTCAAACTTTATTTGATAGTTGGTGTACATTTTCTCAGTTTTTAGGCATGGACATGAATCTCTCCAAAAGTCAGCTTTTCTTATCACCTATTATGAATTGTTTGACTCATCGTGTGGAACTTATCTCAGGTCTCAAGAAAGGTATTCTTCCCATCATATATTTGGGGGTTCCTCTCTTAATAGGTCGGTTGTCTAGGGGGGATTGCCAACCCTTATTGGATAAAATAGATACTAGGATCAGCAAATGAACTCATAAAAATCTTTCTTATACTGGTAGGCTCCAATTGGTGATATTTGTTCTTTCTTCTTTCCAAATGTACTGGTATTCTCATTTTATTCTCCCCTCGTCCACTCTTAGGGATATAGAGTCTAAGCTTAGGAAGTTTTTGTGGGCTGGGAAGGTGGACTCTGCTTTTAATGCTAAAGTTAAATGGAGCAACATTTGTAGATCAAAAAAAGGAGGTTTAGGGGTAAAATATTTGTCTACCCGGAATCAAGTCTTGTAAGGTAAAAGGATTTGGTATTTGTTTGAGGATACGGAGGCTTTATGGGTTCATACCATCATTTTAAGAAGGAAAACCTTTTGGGATGCCCAACAAATCTTTAACAGCTCTTGGAGTTGGAGGAAAATTTTATTTGGGAGGGACAAACTGGGGAACCAATTCAGGGTTAGGATAGGGAATGGTATTTCTACTCTTTTATGGCAGGACCCGTGGCACCTAAGAGGAATCCTAAAGAACTTTACTTCCCTAAGAAAGATCAATGCTTCAGAATTTCCTTTGTCAGTAAGAGTATCTGCATTGATAAGCAATGAAGAATGGAGATGGCAAGAGGCATCCATAGCGATCCTTAGGAACCTTGAGCCCCTTCGATACTTTCCAAATAGTTCTCAACCCGATAGTTTGGAATGGCTTGCTAGTCCTACAAAAAAGTTCATTAATGGATCAGCATACCTTATATTGAGACCCTCTTTATAAGAAGTTTCTTGGCATAAGCTTGTTTGGTTTAAAAATAGTAGGCCTAGGTGTTCCTTTATCCTATGGCTAGCTTTCCTTCAGAAATTACACACCCAAGACAAAATGCTCTGCCTACAAACCCCTAACTACTGTTCTTTATGTTTTTTAGATAATGAAACAATTGATCACTTGTTTTTTGAGTGCCAATTTTCTAAATCCGTTTGTGACCATTGTCTCTACCATTTTCACCTACATCTTCCTGTTCAGCAAAACCTTAGATCCATTCCAACTTGGTTTAATACTGCCCCAACTATCAGACCCTCAACTATTCCTACTTTCCCTATCCTTCTTTCATCAACAGTCTACAATATTTGGACTGAACAGAACAATAGAACCTTTAAAGATGAAGCCAGGGATGTTGGGAGTGTGATCTCCAGCATAATCTTCCAAGCTATGGAAAATATCCGCTCCACCCTAGTGAAGAGGTACTTGGTGAGGTTTCTTTCTCTAACATTTTTTATACTGGTTAATAGATCAGGAAAGCAAACTGGTGTTGCAATCTTCTTGTTTGGAAAGCATGCACAACAAACATACAGAGATTTGACAGCATTTTCTCACATTGAAGTTCACGAATCATAATATGGAGGCATCAGGACTAATCACATACATTGAACTGAAGATATGAGCAACAAGCAGTGAACAATAGCATATGGAGAAACTTAATTTGCTTTGAGTCACTACAAGAAAAATGTTGAATTGCGACGGAATATTACCGACGGTATTAAAACTGTTACAATTACCAACCGAAAATGTATAGACGTTGGGGAAGTTGATTGTGGAATAAAAGTGTTGCGACGGTACAATATTCCGTCGCTGAATGTTGATGGAGGTAATTTACTGACACACATTTCGGTCGGTAAAGTGGTCGGTAAAAATGTCAGATTCATGCCCTTCATTAAAACGAAAACGATGTCCTTTTGGAACTATTAAACCCTCCTTCTTCCTCCTTTCTTCCTCTCCCGCGCGCAGACCTTTCTTTCCTTTCTTCTTCCTTCTCCTTTCCATCGTTCTCCTCCAACGTCGACGGTCGCCGCCGCCTATCGCCGGGTCGTCTCCTCCAACGCCGCCGATCTCCGACAGGTAAGTCCCTTCTCCTCCCTCCCCTCTTTCTCCGATAGATGTGGATAGGTATTTAAATGTTTTATAGTATTTTTTTATATGTAAATGTTTTATTGTATTTATATTTAAAAACAAATGTTGATTTATATTTAAATGTTTATTGTTAGAAATGTTGATATATATTTAAATGTTGTCATTGATTTAAATGTTATATTTAAATGTTGTAATTGATTCTTATATGTAAATGTTGATTTATAGGTTTTGTAATTGGTAATTATATGTATAGATGTGGTTTAATTAATTTTATAAACTTTATTAAAAGAAAAGAAAAATAATAAATTTAAAGTAACATTAAAGCATTTACATGTTTGTTTAAAAAGTTCATCATTGTTCATGAGTAATTGTTCAAACAAATAAAATAACAAAATAATTAAATTCTTTCAATGTAAAAAAAAGTTTGAATCATTAAACATAATATTTATTAATTAATTAACATATAATAATATAAATACACGTTATAAACACATATGAAAGAAAAAAATTAATAGAGAAAATATGTTAATTAAAACAACAAAATGAAAATAAAGAAATTTCAACCCAATTCACACTTAAATATGGCATTATTCATAATTTCAAACAATTAAGATATTAAACTTAGTCAAATGGGTTAATTAAGTGTAACATCCCCTCACCGATGAGAAGGGTAAATTAGTAATTTGGAACGGGTTAGGAGTGTTCCATATTGTTTTGCCATGTTCATACATAATATGGCCTACACCTATACATGAACAGAAATTTTTGCACATGCACATGATTGTACATGCATTCATGACATTTCTCAGTATATGTGTTTATAAATGTGATTATTGTGAAAAAATATGATTTTGTGCTTGAAAATTGAATTGGAGTGGATTTTTGTGTGTTTTACATTTTTGGAAAATTTTAGACATTTTTCTGGAATTTTTCAGAATATTTTTCCGGACTAGGAAAAATGTCAAGTGGTAGACGGATTGGTTTTCGGTATTGGAAATTACTGTCCAATGACACTGAAAATTTAGATACATGATGGTAGGATTTATTAATGTGAGCCATTGGAATTTTGGGACAAAATTGGAGTAGAAATTAAATTGTTATTGGAGAGGAAAGAAATGAGTGGTTAAAAACAAGACAAGTGTCACTTACCTACTTATGTCTTATACTTTGTATTTAATTAAAAGCCCACTCCCTCATTCTTGACGCTTTCCTTATGTGAAGACCAAACTTTTTGTTCTTTTCTTTTCTCTCATCCGTAGCTCTCGATTTCTTCTTCTTTTTCGTTGGTCTTTGTCTCCTTCTTGATAATTGCTACTCATCTCCACCCCTACAAGAACCTCTCCTATGTCACTTGCTTTCTCCTCCTTTGTTCACAAAAAAAATCCAAACCTAGCCTTGAAGGATGATAATCGTTTATGGTAGGGAAAGTTAGGAAGTTTGTGGGAAGTTTGGAAGATTGGAAGATTGGAGCTTAAATAGGTAAGTATTGTGTTTTATGTTAGTTAAATGCATTAATTGTGATGACTTGTACATTAATTGCTTGAACTTGTGTTTGGTGTATATGGGTAGGTTATTTTCTTGGTTGATTTATGATTGATTGAGGATGAATGATGTTGAATATGGTATTGGTAAATTAAGTGTTTTGGATTAAGTTTGATGATGTTAGATGAGTGGGAAGTAAAGAAAGAAAATTGTGTGTGTGTGCTGCCATTTTGTGGCTACTTGTTCAAGTGAGGGTCTTGATGAAATTTTGGCTGATTTCTTGACTAAATTGGATGCTTATTGGTGTAGAAATAGTATTGGAATGATAGGAGTAGAGTTAGGTGTAAAAGCTAGAAAGTGGAATGTGAGTATGTTTCAATGTTTGGGTCATAACTTTTGATATGGTTATGCTATTAAGATGGTGTTTGGCTTGAATTAAACTTGAGAAGTTTTTCTAGAATTATTATGAAGGAATTTCTGTCCAATTGTGGCTTTAAGGGTTCTGAATTTTTCCTTGAAAGTAGGCAATATGTGCAGGGTAAATAGTCATGATTCTAACATTGACGATTTGTGACCAGAAACTTTGGGAAATTTTTCTAGGCTAAAGTAGACAGATTTTGTGAAAGTGGTCTTCATGAAAGTTGAAGATTTTCTTGTTAGCTTTCTATCTCCACTAAGTATGACATTTTTCTATTTTTGGGTTGAAAGTTATTACTTGTGAACGTTCAGATGGTAATTTATGTATTAATGTGTTTTGTGTGTAAATGTCCTTAAGTATATAGGTTTTGTGATTACTATGTTCTGAAGCCACTTCAGGACTGTTCTTGTTTAAATTCACTCAAGTGGTCTTAGGGAATGTTGTAGAGGAATGTCTTAGCTTTCTAATTATGTATCATATGCTAATTTTAGATGTAGGGGTTGTAAGTTGTGAATTTTTAAAGTATGGTTATGGTTTAGGTGATATGTTGATTTAACAATCTTTAATAGGTCAGCCACAATAATGGGAGAATTTGACCTAGTTAGAGATGGAATTGGCTTCTAAGTCCTTCATAAGAATTGTATCATGTTTTCTGATCTTTTCATTGATCTAAAGCATGGAATTTTTGGACAATGGGATAGGAAGTTATGAGTTTGAGAAGATTGTGGTATTGTTAGGATGACATTTGTAGAAAAGATATTTACAAAGTGCATTTTTAATCCTTTATAGTTGGATTTTGTATGTGAGTCATTCATGGAAGTTTTAGATCTTTCTTTTAACTTTCTATTGATATCAAATTTGTAATTTTTGGAGTTCTGGGTCAAAAGTTATAAGTTATGGAAGTTAGGACGTTGGCAGAAGAAAGACCAAGAGTTTCTACTTGGTCTGATAATATAGGCTAGTCGACTA
>JANVCQ010000009.1:22029718-22044718 GCA_025531925.1 Erythroxylum plowmanianum | reverse complement strand
ATCCACTAAGTTTGGAACTAAACAAAATAATAAAAGATCATAAGATACCTAAACGGTTGGATATAATCTTACAGACTTGTTGAACAAATTGTTTGTTTCAATGTATACTTATAGGACAATGGTTCTCAAGATAAGTAGTGGGAGTAAGCTGAAATTTGAAAGGTTCGAATCTTATGACAATACATCCAATTAGAACTAGCTCCTTTGATGATACATTTAATGTATAGTTAAAAAGATATGAGATATTGAAAGATTCACTTTTATGATAAATTCAAAGAGTTTTTTTTAAAAGATGATTGCCAATTTATCATGTTTGTAAAATGTTTAGCAGGAGTATAGCTGTCCCTTCAAATAAAATTATGATGAGATTATAATTATGATATTTATATTGTATTTATGAATTATTCATAAATTGTTCATAATCATTATTTTATTAAAACTAGACATTAATAGAACATAAAAAGATTAGCACACGTTATGTTTTTTTTTATGAAGGAAGTAGTCAATCTTATAGATTAAAGTATGAAGATACTTAAATAAACGTGTGGTACTTATTAGAAAAAAAAGTTCACTAAACTGACCCCATATTAGAAACCATTTGGAACATTACTTGTATATTTATAGAAATTCTCATTGTGATGATTATATAAGTGATCGTTTGACTTAAGATTTCTAAAGTTATCATGTATATATATTACTATGTTTTGATATTATTTATGACTTATTCTAGTGAAGGATAGCTTAGTTCATAATCATTAGATGAAGTATGAACTAAACGGAGGTAGTTGAGTGATCGATATATAATTGATCACCCTAAAGTAATTAAGGAGAATGTTTCTACTTCTCAATTAATATTAATTCTGAAAATTCTTGTCTAAGATAGAGTGATACTTTGTAAAATAGTTTACAAATATCATTAATTAAATCAATATCTAATGGTGAAGAATTAACATAATTAGACTCAAAATAAAGTAGAAATTAATTTCTATATTTCATGTCTATTCAAAATATTGTATGAGAAAAGGATTAAATTATGCAAAGAGATCATGTACAAAAAGGTTAGTCAAACAACTTTGATATTCCTAAATATTTGGGAGGTCATAATATGTGTTACTACACATCAATCTTGATATATGAATATAAATTTTTTAATTAAAGAATTAAAGATAAATTAAATGAGTTTAATTTAGCTAATCTTAAATATGATTTAGAGTTATAAGTTATACTCATTGTCAATATATTTAAGAATCTAATAGGTCACACATAAAAAGCGAGTTAAAGAGAGAAAAGTTATTTTAATTAAGTTAGACTTGATGTAAAATTTGAAAAACTTTATGATTAAATATGAGATATTTAATAAATAATGATCAATATAAGATATTAGATCATATAATTCTAATTAAAGTTTAATTGAAATTAAAATTTAATTTTAATTAAATTACTAAAATATCCAAAATCTATTATAACAGGTTTAAAATCTAAGAAAGCTATCACTTTTTGCTTAACATTTTCTGTAATAGTTATAGAATTCTCTCAACTTATTCTATGAATATCAGTAGAGGTTGAAAACTTGTGCAACTATGACAGTTGAGATGAGTTAATTTTAAAAACGATTCGAAAGATACAAAAAGAAAATGATTAAGTTTGAGAATAAGATATAAATTACGATTCATGTTTTATTATGATTTACGTACTAATTATTTTATAAAATTTAAAGTGATACTGATTTTTGAGATATTAAAAAAAATTAAATTTTTTGTTAAGTGTGCTATCAGACCAAATTTTCCAACACCAACATCGCTAACCTGAAGCTTCTAAAAGTGAATCTCAACCGAAGAAATCTTTGCATTTGTAATCATTTCGTGCACCCCTTGCCAATCACCCTGGCCAATAATTATTGTTAAAGTCTTTAGCTTTTTACATCAAATCAACAGGGGATTTAAAGACTGCCCATTGACTAATTCCTTCAAACATAATTGTTTTTTAACAGAGACAACCCGTTGAGAGTGATTGAAAAAAATCAAAATATAAATTTTCTAGTAATTAATTTTAATTAAATTAAATTAATTAGAGTTATGTTAAATTACTTTGGTTAAATTAGAGATTTTTATAAATAATTAGAAATAAGAATAATTATTTTAAAGTTAATTTAATTTTAATTAAAATATATTCATTGTATAATAATGTATGTATACCATATGATAGACATTAATAAGAATAAATTTATATCATCTCAACAGATGAAAACATATTTTAATCAATATTTTTATTTAAAATTTAAATTAAATGGTTGTAAATATTCAAATTTATTTTAAACATATTAAAAATTTATAATCTAACTTATATTTTGATAAAATATTAAAATTAAATTATTTTTTTTTGCCTATTATTATTCTTGGTTAGGTTACAAACATTTTACGAATCGGTCTTCCCTTTAAAATTAAAATATTAAAATCGGCCTTCGGAAATGACGTAAATCCATGTTGCCTTATCCATATATTTCATCTAAAAAACAATTTTTGACATGCTCTGCCATTTTTAACATACCCGCGAAGTGGTAACCTTAGCGGTTCTTAGCATCTAATGCCCTGTGACAGATTCTGATATGACAATAAAGACGCAGCTGCTTGCTTGCTGTTTTATTATCAAAGAAACGCCAATAGCCGATCCCACAGTTTGAATCATTTCTCCAACAATCACAACGTAGCCGTGGGAAATAAGAATCACTTTTATTTCCTTCTTTTATTAAAAAATTTTACTCGTCTCAACCGTTCTTTTATGTATTAGGTGTTAAATGTATGATCAATCATTCAAAATCCATAACGTGAATATACAATTTTAAATAATGAACAAATCCACAATCAAATGCGTAATATTGGGTCTTCTATTCAAGTGTCGTGACTCTACAAGAAATTATAGATACTAAGAAATAAACCATAAATACTAGATGCTTTCACTTCAATTCGGCCCTTTTGCTTTTTGCCTTAAAGGAAGAGATCATAGATTCCGACATTTAGCTACTTCGCCGGAAACTTTAAATACTATTATTCTATATCTACATCATTTGCTAAAAGAACTAGAAAATAAGTTTCCGGGACTGCCACATAATCAAAAAGGGCCATATGAAGGAGATATAGACTACAAGGTTACTCATTCCTGGAATTGGACTTTCAATCTACAAGTATCGCTACTTGTTCCATGTAGCCTAGCAAGGAGAGTATCCTAAAGTAAAATTAAGCAGCTAACTATTAGATCAAACGTTACAGAGTGGTAAAGCTGTAACTTAATTAAAACTCATTAATTTTTTTCCTACAATTAATGGTAAAATATTAACAATTCATGAACAAAAAAAAAAGGACCAAATTCAAGGTTTAAAAGAATAATCAAGATAATTAAAGACTAAATAGTTCTATGAGCACGTCCACCATGTTAATAAAAGTTTTGAATACCAAATTCCAGATATGGAAAGTCATCTTCTCTCCTTCTCTTTGTCCCACTCTATTTTATCATAGTGATGCTGACAATAAGCTCCGTTTGCTTCAAAGGCTTTCACTAGTTTGAAAAACAACTCCTTCATGCCTTTCTCGCTATGAATATCCATTTGAGCTCTATAAATTGAAAGTATAGAGTGAGCTCGCTTCCGGAAGTGCCCTTTGATAAGAACTTCGAAGTTGGACAAGGGAAAACTGAGGGTCTGAAGCATAGACTCACAAGACACCATGAAGATCTCTCTGTTCCCTTTCAAACATCTTTCTCTATCTATTTGTGACCCTCCGAGGACAGGATTTTGGTTCAGAATCAAGTTTTGAATTGATAGAAGCACCTGCAATGTATCAGATTTGTTTGGATTCCAATGTAGTTCCTTTTGTGCTAACCATTGATACCAATTACTCAGGTTTAAAAGACCCAGAGACACCTTTCCGCCTTTACGCAAATTAGGGTTTAACTCAAGTCCAAAAGCGTGATAGAATAACTCGGGAGGCTTTGCAGGATAGTTGTTGGGAAAGATTATGTCAAAAAAGAAGAGACCATAACAATAAGGTGTACCTTCTAAACCAACAATGCAAGCTCTCATCAGATCAATCCTTGACTCGTAGGTCCTGACCATAATGGAATTTGGCAGAGTGGCTTCCAAGATCTCCCATTCCGTCTTTATTTTCTTCGCGAAATTGCTTTCTGAAAACACCCTTTTCCCAACACTGCACGTATCTGAAAATATTTGCCTCACATATCTCTGCATGTTACGATTAATGAAGCGATGATCAGAAGGTGGGTCCTGAAGCACCTCAAAGTTTTTCAACTCCTTGAATCCCTTGTCAACAACGTCTTCAAGCTCCTCAATCTCTCCATGGCAATTAGCTTCTTCTGTCAGTTTCTTGTCCATGGTACTGCAATAGCATCACAACAGATCAGCAGCGTCAAGAAAAAGATTTTTAGAAGATCCCGGTTTTGAGGGTTTAAAGAATTATTTCAAAGCAATAATACTCCAAGAAGTTGAATCCCAACTGGATATAACTCATGGACCAGGTTATGCTCAATCTCATACTTCCATGATATATTTTATGGGGAGCCAAATTTATAATTTAGCCCTTTGATATCATATCTAATTCAACGGCATATCCTTGAATTTCAGCATTTTAATCATTGTATAATTAGTTATTTACTTTATTTTGTCAGTGCTTGTCTTTTTATTTTTTTTAATTTATAGTAACCTAGCCTAGTCAGTGTTTTATTTCATTTTACCATATCAAATCTGTTATTCTGAACATCAATCGCATCACACTTTGAGCACAACTACTTGCAATTATCTGGCTCGTTCTTTAGTTACTGTGCACACACGGTTAACTTTGAGCTGTAAGATAGTTTTTAATTCAATTTTGGGATTACAAATTGCCTGGAAAAGAACCTGACTTTTGGTGGACGGAACTTTGTCTACTTCCAAACCAACAGCTATATCACAGAGCTCTAATACAAATGGAACTGCATTGTTTCTGAGAAAAGGCTACCCTTGAGATTTTGGATAATTCTTCAGCTATTATTTCCCTACATATCCAAAAGGCTATTAGAATTATATTGAAACCAATGATTTTGGACTGAAAGAGGAAAAGAGAGTAGTTTTGTATCATATGACCATTATATAACTGTAACACTAGTAATGTTTTATAAACTTATTAGAATAGTACTACAACATTTTGAACTAATATCAGAACTTGGTAAGAAGATGTTTTTTTTTTTCCTTCTAATTTTCTTTAGGATTCAAAGTTGGACATTGACTATTACCTAGTCAAGGAGATAATGGATATATAACAAATACATAAAACATTCTTCAGAGTAAAATATGTTATTTGTTTGTTAAGATATACGATTAGCAATGAGTTAAGGAACAGAATAAAATCAGATATCAACAAGTCTTGGAGATATTCCTTGATGTGTGCCACCAAAATAGGATATAATGAGTTCATAACCAAACTAAAAACAAAAACTGCCACACCAATCTTTATGCCTTTTTTTAAGACTCGTAATTAAGAAAAACAAAAGAATGTCTTGTAGGGATAGGGATAGCTAGTAGTGGTCGGTTATAAAAGTAATTCTCCAACCATAGTTTATAAACTTGGGGAGCGCTTTGTACTTTTTTATTCTTTCTTTAAACACTCGATCGACGGCCTAACCCGTTTCAGAATTATTCTTACTTCTTCCCACATCAGCTCTTGTAAAATTTGTATCTTTTTCCATACTGTAAGGCCCATAGATACTTGCCCAGTGCTATGGACTCCCTTCCCTCAGTATTTTACATACTTTATCGGAGCCCATCTCATTAATTGTTGGTGACAACTCTCACCTTTTAATAGTTAACTTGTTGTATAAACGAAATTGTTAACAATTTATTTTATAATTAATTAATTTGTAAAAAGTATTTTAAATATTTTCAAAACGTATTTATCGAGTTTGTATCTACTTTAATTAAGGTATAAATTAAAATTATTATAATTATAAAGAAAGAATATAATGTCACTATGATATTTATTTTAGAATGGAGTAGTATTTAGATCATATCAAGTCAATCAATGGCAGTTGTGATTTTAAATTATTATTTCTATATAGAAGTCTATGGCCTTTGCAATAAAAGCGCCTGTTGCCTCATTGCAGCTGTAACTATTACTTTAATGACACAGATGAATAGATTTTTCCAAATATCATATTATCCCTAGTGATAAAGTTCTCTATAAAACAAAAAATTTATTACAAAGATTGTACTTGGAGCCACATAAACACCATCATAGTAATTCTAAATAGGATAAATAAAGTTTTATCTTGTACTATTAGATAAGGTAGGTAGTTTCCAGATAAATTGTAGATGTGGTATAATGTGGATCTTATAAGTGTCATATATCCTAACAGATATTTAACTTAAATTAGGTGTGTCCTAATCGTTGCCGCTCCCACTTTAGGATTTAGTAGTTTTGTTGTTTTATATTGGCGTCAAAAAAGAAATGGTCAATAGGCAGCACTTTCGATGCGACTCCTCGACCAAAAGAAAATATCATAATCGACCCATTGGACCGACCAGAACTATTTTGTTCCGAAGATGCTAGTAGATGACGTACTAAGAGCTTTAAGTACTTCGCAGCTGTTCAAGGGAAAAAATGCAATTAATATGTAGGCTACGTGCGAGGTCAGAATCGCATACTGTCCACAAGAAGTCTTCTCATTAGTCAAGACTGGAACAAAAGCTTACTCTTAAGTTCGTAAATGTTGGTTAGTTGGTTTTTTTCCTATTCTCTGTTTACTCATTGGACCGACCAGAAAATATGGATAACCCTATCCAAAAGTCGTTAAACGCGGTCTTACCGGCTGATCGTTAAAGGTCACATCAAACCTTTTGGTCGTTTTAACTCTTTCAATGCATGTTTCTCAGTGGTTGGATAAATGAGTAAAAAGATAGATAATAATAATGTACTCTTTGAATTGTGTCCCTTTTCTAAGGAACGGTTGAAGCATGATAAAGCGTCACATCACCATTACAGTTATCGGATTCAGAGTTTCAGACAGACAAGTGTCAAACTCCGTCGGATCTTCTTATCCTTCAATGACGTAACCCCAACAGCCAGGCGTTTTTAAAAGTTTCTTAAGATAATCCCGAAAGGCGAAAACGATGGATCAACTTGCATATGATTGTTATCTACTAGTCAACTCGGTAACTTGTAAAAAATCAGGAATTTCCTCTTTTTCCCGTCTTTTCAATTTCTCGTAGCTATGTTGGCCTATTTTTATTTTTTGACGCAATTATTTGGCCACATTCAAACATCAGATTTTTCAAGTAGGATCTTCTTTCTTTGAAAATACTAAACCGAAAAGAAACATCTGTAGTTGCAGTTTCTAAAAACAAAGTAGAAACTTTTGCACCGAATGGTGTGATGGTCATTACACTTGTAATATGTTTGGAATTCAATTCAACCAATTTTCAATATATTTGAATTAATGATTAAAAACTTTAATTGGTTTGGCCGGTTCATGAGACACTTCCGAAAATTTTTAAACCACAGTTATCCAAATCGTTCATAAAGTATAATGTTAATAATCAAAATCTTCAATACCTCCAAAAGAGAAATATTCCTTAGATACAAAAATATTCTTGTAACATAACTACCTAAGTTGTCGCATATACATATTCACATAACTTTACTCAAGTAATCTATTGGCCCCAGCTAATCTCCACTCTATCAATCACATACATTAAGGTTGTCGACATTCACTTGATCTCATAAAAAAATAGTGGCAAGGGTTGAGTTGTCTACTCAATAAGAGTAACTGACTATATCCTTAAAATCAAATAACTCAATATATAAATATAAAGCTTAGTCAAGTGATTAAAACATTCATATAACGAAGATACACAAATATTTATTTATAACAATTATTTATGATTTATCTCATAATTTACTGAATTCCCTAGGCCCTGTTTAACCTAATAGAAGATATAGGTTATGATATCTTATTATTTAATTTTGGATATTATTTAATAATTGGATTTAGTTGAGTTTATATGGGACTCTTCTAAAACAAGTTTGATAAGGTTTTAAATCCCAATTAACATGAGATTTAAATATATAGTCAATTTTGGGATTATGGTTATCTAAGGAACAAGAATTCTGAAATATTGAATTGATTATGGTAGTTGTAGTATGGTTGGGATTTACTTGTGTAGTGGGCTTAATGTTATTTTATAAAAAAAAGGAAAAACGGCAGGTTTTGGGTGACTTGGTAGCTGGGATTCATGGGGTTATTTTTAATAATGTTTAGCAGCTAATTGTGTTAAGATATAACTCTATCTGTTGCAAACTTTTCTAGGTGTATCACGTGACTTGGGCTAAATCTTTGGAGGTACGTTTTTCTTTGGTTGTTAGTCGTTGATTGGGTCTTCTTGCAGTTGTGGTTTTTCTCTTGATTTTTGTGTGACTTTAGCTAGGTGATTTGTGATCTGTGCTGTGTTTTTGGTTGATTATGTGACTTTCTACAGTTGGGTGTTCTTTTATTCTTGAACGACAATTAAAGGTGGCCTTTGGGAATTTTGCAATTGATTTCTTTTCTACTTTATGTATTATCCCTCTATTACTATTCATTATTGATGAAGTGTTGATTGTGTGGCTGTCCTTTGTGATTTATGGTGTGTGAAAATTCTAGCAGCTAACTACAATAGTACTCTCAGTGAACGACTTTTTGATTTGTCATTGAAGGAGTTGAATTTATTAGGGAAGTTATTTTTCTTATCTCAAGTGTATTAATTAATGTTCTGTATTATTTTAATCACTTAAGATGTTTGCTTATTATATTTATCATTAAAAGTTGTTGAGAAAATCCTCTGTTGAGGTTAACACGAGTTGGTCGTGTTATTAGGTGTGAATTACTTTCACGGATTGTAAGGATGAAGGATAATGTCAAGGTTTGATAAAGCCTTATATAAAATTATAGTCATTAGTGAACGTATTAAGATGGGTAAAGGCCCCGGGGATGTAGGTAAAGTGTGTCGAACTCTATTAACAAATTTTTGATGTTGATTTGTATATGTGTGTATAATTTTTTTTATTTTTGATTGTGTTAGAAATAACTACGGTCGAATAAGAAATTCCGTGAAACTACATCCTTTCGAAATTTCAATTGGTATGAGAGTGGGTCACTGAATCAGAACTTGATACAACAAGTTGGTGCAGATTGGTGTTTCGCGAATATGGATACAAGAGAAGAAGCATCAATTACTAGGCCTCCACTATTGGATGGCTTTAATTATCCTACGTGAAAATCTTAGATGAGAGTATTTATTCAAGCACAGGGAATAAGAAGAGTGGAACTCAGTGTTACATAGTTAGACATATCCAGTTATAACTGATGACAAGTGAGAAGTAGTACTGAAAGATTCATCTGAGTAGATAAGAGCTGAAGAAGAGAGAACACCTAGAAACTCTCAAGCCATGCATGCCATCTTTAATGCCATTGATGAAGGTCGCTTTTCAATGATATCAGTTTGTGAATCGGCAAAAGAAGAGTAGGACACTTTGCAAAATATACATGAGGGATTGAAATATCTGATAACCTCAAAACTTCAGATGTTGGCTGTGAGATTTGAAGAGCTGAAGATGGATGAGAGTGAAACTATTGGAAATTTTCATGAGAGACTACGTGACATAACAAACTAAGCACATCAACTCGGGAAGAAGTATTCTAACCTAAAATTTGTTAAGATGACACTGAGATCATTACCTCTAAGATTCATACCAAAAATTACAATCATTGAAGAGACTCATGATATCAATGAGCTGTCGTTGAATAAGGTAATTGCGATTCTTACAAATTTTGAGATGAACTTATTGAGAGATAAATGAAAGAAAAGCAAAGGATTAACATTGCAAGCTGGAATTGGTAAACTTGTGAATGATATAGGAGATGAATCCGACGAGAATGAGGATCTGGTATTATTGACAAGGAATTTCAGTAAGTGGTTAAAGAAAGTGAAAAATGACAGACCCGAGTTTAAGCAAAACGATGGAAGTTCATCGAACAACAACTTCAAACAATAAGCTAAACTCAAAAGGGTGAAAGAAAAGTTAAGAAAATTCAATTTCATGAATGTCAAGGCTTCAGACATGTGTAAGCGGAATATTCTAATACCTTGAAGAAGAAAAAAGGGAAGTCCTATACCAACACTTGGAGTGAGAATGAATCTGAAAGTGAGTATGGTAATGAATATGAATTTGTAAGTAATGCTGCATTGGTTGCTTTATATAACATAAGTCCAATTGCTTGTTTAACAGTAACAAAGAAAGAAGAAACTGTTGATGAAATCGTAGATAAATTAGTTCAAAATTTTGGAAAAATACAGATGAATCATTTCAAAGCTTAATTTCAGATCATGACAGTGATGACAATGATCCAGAGAACAAAGATGAGGATATTTATAAAGCATATGAATTAATGTATGCAAAGTGGGTGCTATCATGTATGAAGAATGAAAAGTTAATGAAGGAAAACTCTACTATGAAGAACATCATTCAAGCTCTAGAGAAGAAATTATTGTCAATAATAGATGAGTTAATGAAACAAAGTTGAAGCTGGTTTGTATGAGAAAAGGGATAAGAAGGTTAAATGGAGGTACCAAAAAGTTAGAAAAGTTGCTAAAAATCGGTAAGATCAAAGGAGATCTCCAAGGTATTGGCTACAAAGATGAATGCTTTAAGTTGAATGATGAAATAATGATACAATTAGATCTGTCCAAAGGAAAATCGCAAGGAAGAATCATAATTTCATACCTACTTGTCATTTAGTGGAGATGTTAGGCATATAAGGCTAAGATGCTACAAGTTGTTACAAATTTTGTTTCAAAGGACCCAAAATAAAAAATCTATACACTCCTCACAAAATTTCCAGCAACAGCCTATGATACCAAAACACATTTAGGTTAAAATGAGTCAATTGAAAGCTCTGGTAATTCTTAAATCCATGAAGGCTACTTCTCATAATGGTTGGTATTTTGACAGTGGATGTTCACGTTATATGACAAGAGAAAGGAGCTTCTTAACTGATTATCAAATTTGTATAGATGGGCATGTGACTTTCGGTGATGGAAAGAAGGCTTCAGTGATTAGTAGAGGGACATTATGCATGGATGGACTACCACACCTTAAGAATGTACTTCATGTTGATGGATTAAAAGATAATTGGGTGAGTATAAGCCAACTCTATGATGATGATTTGTTGGTTAACTTTACAAGTGATGAGTGCAAGATGTTAACCAAATAGGGAGAATGTCTTGTGAGTGGAAGGCGATCAGCAGACAATTGTTATATATTGCAGGTCACCACTACTTGTAAATCAACCTCATATGATGGCAATATAGATCTATGGCATATGGCATCAAAAGCTTGGGCACATTAATTATGAGATTATTAGCGAGTTAAAGAAATTAGAAGCTATGAAAGGTTTTCCCACAATGAACAAAGAAGATAAGACCGTATGTAATGCATGTCAAATGGGTAAACAGATGAGAGTGCCACATAAAAATGTTAGACACGTTGCTTTCTCACGTATATTAGAATTAATTCACATAGACTTGGTTGGTCCAACGCAATATGCTAACATTGGTGGAATGAGATATTTTCTAACTTGTGTTGATGATTATTCTAGATATACTTGGGTATTGTTTTTGAAAGAAAAATCAAATGCCTTTAAGGATTTTAGAAGCCTATGTGTGCAGGTCATGAATCTGAAAAATATGATAATGTTGAGAATCCGATCCAATCACAGAAGGAAATTTGAGAATCCAAACTTCAATGATTTTTATGACAAAAATGGTATCATGCAAGAGTTTTCAGCACCTAAAACTCCATAACAAAATGAAGTTGTAGAGAGGAAGAATCAAGCTCTTCAATAAATGGCTAGATCTATGTTGAATGGAAGAAAAATGTCAATGTGATTTTGGGCGGAAGCAGTGAACATGACATGCTACATATGCAACAAAGTTCATCTTAGAAGTATCTTAAACAAGACATCTTATGAAATATAAAAGGGAAAGAAACCAGATATAAGCTACTTTCATGTTTTTGGAAGTAAATGCTATATTCTTAGAGATTGGGAACAACTCAGAAAATTCAAAAGCAAGAGTGATAAAGAGATCTTCATTGGATATTCAACCCATAGTAAAGCATACCAAGTGTTCAATCAAAGAACTAAGAAAGTGTTAGAGTCCGTAAATGTTGTGATAGATGATATGTCTCAATAAAATGGTAAAGTGCAGAAGAAAATTCATAAAACTAGCCTTATAGACCAGCTCAAATAAGCAACGTGAGAAGGACCAAAAACTTACCTAGATCTACAGTTAGTTGTTGTTGGTGAAGAAATTGTCCAAACAGAAAAGTTGTCAGTTGTTTCGGATGATGAAACTACCAAGACACTTGATACGGAAATAATTCATTTGAATAGTCAAAATTTAAGAGAAGATTATTTGAATTGGGATCCTCGCTCACGGATCAGAAGAAGCCATCTAGTTGAGAGCAAAATTGGAGAAATTAGTGAGAGAAGAAAAACAAGGGAAAGACAAAGAGTAGATTATCGTGAACTCGCGAGACTTTTATGCTATACTTCTTCATTCAAGCCTAAAAATGTCAAAGAAACTTTACAAGATGAGTTCTGGACAACATCTATACAAGAAGAATTGATTTAATTTGCTCATAATAACGTTTAGGAATTGGTGTCAAGACCATCTGATGTGAATGTGATCGGAACAAAATGGGTGTTTTGTAATAAAACTGATGAAAAAGGTAATGTGATTAGAAATAAAGCAAGGTTAATGGCTCAAGGTTACTTTCAAATTGAAGGAATTGATTTTGACGAAACTTTTGCACCGGCGGCAAGACTGGAGTCAATTAGACTACATTTGGGTATAACATGTGTGAAAGGCTTCAAACTTTATCAAATGGAAGTGAAGAGTGCATTCTTGAATGGGTTCATACAAGAAGAGGTATATGTTGAGCAGCTAAAAGGGTTCATTGATTCAGTCCATATTGATCACATTTTTAAGCTAAAGAAGGCTCTTTATGGTCTCAAACAAGTGCCAAGGGTTTGGTATGAAAGGCTCAATCAATACCTACTCAAGCAAAGTTATAAAAGAGGTAGTGTTGACAAGACCCTATTTCTTAAAAATTCAAATTTAATTTGATGATTACTCAAATTTATGTTGATGATATTGTGTTTGGTTCCACTCATCCTAAAGTGGTGGACAAACTTGTGGATTTAATGGCACATGAATTTGGTATACATGTGACTCCATGTCTTATTTAGCTCGGTATAATGATGCAGAAGCACTTATGGGGGTTGTTTCTTCTTGTGTAACAA
The DNA here is from genome assembly GCA_025531925.1 of Erythroxylum plowmanianum. Taxonomy (NCBI): domain Eukaryota; kingdom Viridiplantae; phylum Streptophyta; class Magnoliopsida; order Malpighiales; family Erythroxylaceae; genus Erythroxylum; species Erythroxylum plowmanianum. The sequence goes on along the minus strand of JANVCQ010000009.1, from coordinate 22,031,335 downwards.
TCTGATTTCATGGTATAGCCAAAAACAAAATTCTATTTCATTATCAACCATAGAATTGGAATATATTGCTGCAGGTAGTTGTTATTCACAACTTCTTTGGATGAAACAGATGTTAGAAGATTATGGAATTGATCAGGATGTGTTAACAATCATGTGTGATAACAAGAGTGCTATAGACATCTCGAATGATCCATTTCAACATTCGAGAGCAAAACACATCGACTTGAAGTATCATTTTATTCGAGAGCTCATGGGAAACAAATAGTTACTCTTTCATATGTGTCTACTGAAAAACAATTGGCGGATATCTTTAAAAAGCCTCTTGACTTATTCAGGTTTGAATTTCTTGGAGGAGTTTTAGGATTATGTGATTTAAACTTTTGGTGTACTTTTTATTAAAAAAAAGGGGGCAAATCCAAAATGAGATTAAAATCTCTAATTTGTCTTCTTTCATTTTGAGTTGTCACCCATTAAAATTCCATTCCCTCCCTTCTTCGTTTTGTATTTTGGCTCTATTGTCTTCCCCTTTTATGATAGTTTCACCTCTCTCTCATCATTTTGGGTTTCTCTCTCTCGAGTCTTTCTCTATTTCTCTACACCGATGACATCCATCTTCATTTTACTTGAGTTTTTTATTTTTGGATTCCAAATGAGAAAGACAAAGCTTTAAGCTTTATCCTCTGTGGTGGAGAAGCCACTATCGACAAGTACTCCCTCCACCGTCGGTCCCACTCAATGCTCCGGTTGACTTTAGCTTCATCTGACACATGGGAGATCAATAACTAGTGCTGGGTCTTCCTTGGAAGTGTTAATTGAGATTCTTGACACCTCCTCTATTCGGGAGAAGATATCAGGTCATAAGGATGCTCTGCGTGTGCTATCTTCTTTGATAGTGAATTCCAAATCTGATACCGACGAGGCTCCCATTGAGGATAATGTTCCTAGCTCTACAATTGTGTCACCATCAAATGCCCTTATTATTGCTCCTTAAAAATTGAAAAAGAAATTGGCTCGAAAATCATTCTGACCACCACGATAAGGCACCCCAGTCAGAATGTTGATTGATGATGTTGTGTCTTATAAACTTTACACCTCCGCTGTAGTACAAAAATGAGATACCATCACAAACATCGGGTTAGTTATTGACCATCCTATAAATTTGGATGAATTTCAGCAGTTTCGTTTGGATGTTCTATTGTTTGAAAGAAACTTATTGCAAGCTGCATTGTTACCTCAACACTTTGATTTTGCTATCGTAAAAGAATTCTACTATAATTTGGATAAAGATCTCTAGACTAAATTTGCGTGTGCTATCGACTGGTGTATGTGAGAGGTAGATTGATTCAATTTGATCCTGATAGATTGAATTTATTTTTTAGGATTTAATAATTTGCTTAAGAATTTTGCTTATAGTGATGATTAAAATGTGTCAAATGATATGATGACAACTACGTTAAATGGGGGTAGATTAACAACTTGATCATCTACTTTGATTTTGCGTGCTTCTATGTTGACACAAAAATACTTTGTGATTCATAAGTTTGTAAGTGTAAGTCGACTTGTACCATGTGTAAGTCGACTTATGCTTGCTTGTTACTGATAAGTCGACTTGTACAT
>JANVCQ010000009.1:22018606-22029618 GCA_025531925.1 Erythroxylum plowmanianum | reverse complement strand
GAGATTTCAATGTGTGAGCCCATTCTTTGTAGCCTGAGGTGTAATGAGACTGATAAGGACCCGTTGAGGACTAGTTAAGGTATTTTGGTTTAACCCTTCAAGGAAGACCACTCACGCTATACGATTTCAGATAGTTGGGCTTCGGAATCGGGGCCCAACAATCCTGGTATCACTTTGGTATAAAACTATCAACACAGGACTTCCTCGGAACTTAGGGTGGCCTAATATTTGCTCCACGCTTTCACTCATTCATCTCTAAACAACCTATCAATCTATAACCATCGAATGAAAAATATCCTATGCAAGCCGCAAATTCTCAATTTATACCAATTATTCACAACATTTTATCAAGCAGTTACTATTTAATTAACACATTTTCTGTTGAATTAACAAACAATACATCATATAAAACGTAAAAAAATATAAAAGTGATATACTTTGTGCTTCATTAATTATTTGTGAAATAAAATAAACATAATTCATGTATGTAACTATTAGTAATTAATTAAATTAATTATTCATTCAAAATAGCTTTTGTTAAAAATAATTTATTAATAACAACGATACACTTTTTTAAGAATACAATCTAAGGTAATCTTTACTTTAATTTCGGATTCAACTAATTTATAGTCCAATTTATTCCTTAATCAAAGCTTCGGACCTAAAAATTACAAAATTCTATTAGACTAATTTAAGAAAATTTCTAACCCAATTATACTTAATAATCCAACATTATTCTCTTTTTTACTTTATTCTTAATTATAAAAATAATATCCTTATTAACCTAACCATCATAATTACTAAAATACCCTTAACTAATTAAAAGTCTTATTTTACTTTCATTCATTTCAAGTAATACCAAAAATGTCCTACTTGGAAGTAAATTTCATATTTACCCTTTATTGTTTGTATTCCTTAGGAGGTAAATTTATTATTTACCCTTTATTGTTTGTATTCCTATTTTGTTCTTCCATGCAACTTAAATTCTCCAAAAATACCATCTTTTTCACCCTCTCTTCTTCTCTTATCTCCTTTTTTCCCCTCATTTTCTAGCCCCCTTTTCTCTATTATTTTATCTCTTTTTATGACTTCAATTTGTCTTAAACAACCACAATATGTAATCTAACTATAAACTAGTATAGAATGATCAAAAATCACAAAAACACATAAAACAGCAGTTGTAATTTTTACCTATGTTTTAAGAGATTTTGAGGTTGTTAACTTCTACAACCTTCTCCTAATTTTCTACAAAAATACATAATGAGAGAACCTATGAGAAAAGTGTCACATGCATAAGAAAGATGGTACATTAAGACACATGTCAATACGGAAAATGGAGAGAAAAATTGAGAAGAATAACTGATTTACATGTGAGTCCATTTTCTCAGCGAATATTTCCTATTTAAACCCCTATGTTTAATGGTTTTATAGGATGAATCTGAGTTGCTTTTATTACTTTGTGGGCTTTACAGTTTAATCGTAAAAATTTTGAACCATCTAAATTTTTGATTCAATTTTTAACTTTTTAGTTTGATTTATTTTAATAACTCTTATTGATAGAATAGATCAATTTAGTAATTAATCGATCAGTTTTTGTAAATTATTAAGTTCTTATAAACTAAAATAAATTAATTAATTTTTATTTAATAATCTTTTCTTTCAATTAAATCTTAAATTTTTCTATAAATGAAGATAATCACTTTCAATCATATTTCAAAATTTGTAATTTTATTTAATCTTTAATTAATCTTATAAGAGTCTAATACCCGTTAAATATTTTAAACCTTAAAACTTTTGATTTACTTGTTTAACTTTTGGTCTAGTTTTTAGAATATTAATCCAAACAAAAGAAGCTGTAAGCTCATATAAAACTTATAAAAATCCAATTTCAATTCCTTATTTTGTTATCACGAGTTTGGTGAACCTTCAAGTTATGCATTAGCCTTTTTTTTTTCCCCCAAAGCTGTTTGGTTTCAACTTTCTCTATGATAAAACTTAGAATATGTTTGATTGGGCGTAAGGTTTTTAATAAAATGAAATTGAATATAATGGAATGAAATGATTTATAATAGAATGTAATGTAAATGGATGTAATATTAGAAAATTGTTGTTTGAGAGGGATAGAAAGTTTCATAATATAATATAGTAAAATATTGTTTGGATGAAGAGTTTGTAATGTAATATAGTGTAAAGTTGTTTATCATTTTACATTTCATCATAAACTTCTCAAATCAGAGGTTTTTTATTTTTACTATTTATGATGGAATGAGATGTCATATAAAATTGTCCTCTTCTATCACATCTCATTCTATTCCATTATAAACCTTCATTTTAAACGATGAAATAATATTACATTCTATTAATAAACCAAATATAGCCTTAAGCTTTAGATTTATCATCTTTGACACACAATCGCAAGTTCTATACGAAGATAACCTATCAAATTCGAATCTTGTCAACTAATTTGTTGGTCAAACTCAAACTACATAGATGTATTATGTGGACCAAACTACATTCAATTCTGTAAGCAAAACTAGTCAAATCACCATATTTTAGTTCTGTGTTCATGGCCACTCGGACGCAAGATCTTCTATTCCCAACTTCAATGTACTCTCTGTTCCATTGCAATATCAGTTGTCCAATTTTTGTCTGCTCTATTTATTAAATGGATATATTTTTATATAACAGAGTAATGAGAAGAGGTGATCTGATCCCAACCACTAGAGTCTTAACATGCTGTCTAATCCAATTAATTAATTTTGCAAATCAAGCATTTTATTTGCTCGGTTGGATAAGTAGATTTTGATGTTCCGATCTCCTTACTATCTAACAAAATAAATCCTAACAAATTCGTGGACTGTTTCTAATTTTCAAATTGTACTTTTAGAACCTCCGAGGAAATATGTCGTTGAATTTCCTCTGATTTTCAAGGAAATTATGATCCTTTTTTTATGTTATCCATTTCTCCAATATCAAGGAGACGCTGTTGTTTCCAATGTACTTTATAATGGATATACGTACATATTTACAATTCAATTCTACGTACATTCCTAAATAAAGCTTTAGCATTATTCATTCCGAATAAAACTTGACAAAATTAGACAAGAAAATTCATATATATGTAAAAGATCAAGCACATCTACAAAGAAAAGGACTCAATTTAATAATGGAATGTATATACATCCAACTTCAACAACAGATAATGAACTTCCTATCAATACTTTAGACAACTATTCACATAGTTGCTACGGCGTTAGACTTCTTGACCAACTTCAAAATAGGAAAACCACTTCAGATACTCCACCTGTCCTTTCATTCCAAGGCAGATCAAACGTCAGCTTGCTATCTGGCAGCCACTCAAATCCCACTTCAACACTATTCACAAAAGCCTTGTTGGGAGACAAATTCGAGTAGGCTAAGAAAGTCCCTCCGCCTTTAACCTCCATTTTCACTCTGGTCTCGGTTGCAGACTTGACATACATCAATTCCTGAATCGAGCCACCGCTATTGAATATGTTGGTTAGTCCTATTGGAGCAAATTTAATTCTAGGGCCGAGTTTTTCGACTGGCACGAAGCTGAAAAGCTCAAATGTCGATGGCTGGAGGGTCACTTGGATTGCGGCGGATTTTGGCGTGACAACGCGAAGTTCCTCAGCCTGGTTCAGATATACTACGTACTCGTCAGCCTTGCCCATTTCAGGGATTTCTCTACGTTGATCCCATTCGATGTCTGTGACATGAACGGAACCTGACATTGGCTTGTAGCATTCTGAGTAGCCCTTGATTCTTTGCTCCTTTGGGTCCCATCCAGCTCCTTGACAATTGAAAGCTCCAATTACTCCTCCATACTGCAAATGTACGAGGCAATTTTAAGCATAGTTTGCTTCAAAATGTTCGAAAAGACAACTCCTATAAAAGCGGCTAATTCCTGAATTAGAAAATGAGCAAACATCGCTCTGTCGACGACTTGGAAAGTTATAACATAGTGACAAGTTCTGAAGTTCTATGTCGTTTAGCATCTGTTAGTCGTTTACTCAGGCTTGTACCTTATTGAAGTTCCAAATCTTAAGAATTGTTTGCTTGTCAAATAGAGGGTTCTTGAAGAGACAGTCCCTAGTGGGCAGGGCAAAGTGCTGGCACTTGGGGATAGTACCATCAGGGTACACAAGTTTCTTGATGAGCTCAAAATCATGACCTCCCAGAGAGTCACTCACATAGACTGGTCCACCGCAGATGGCTCTTGATCCAGCATGGAACTTGGAACTGGGATGGTCAGATTGGAACATGTCCCAGTCAGGCTGTATGATATGGCCCATCCACATACTGTTATATGCACAGTGAATCATATGCACACCTTGTAGCCAATAGACTCCCATTGGATCCCCATTTGGATCCTGAAACCAGAAATCATCGCCTGAAACATAAATTTGACAGATTACGTACCACCTTCAACAGTGAAAATAATAACTTCCTGGAATTATAATGATTAAAGGACTGTAGAAGGACACTTGGTTGAACTTTTCTTACCTACTCTTCCCATAGATATCTGCTTTGTTCCAAGGAAGAAGAAGTCGTTGCACTGTTGCATGCTAGAGATGAGTCCTGTTCCTTTAAAATTCTTCGAAAGTGAATCTGAAAGACCTTTGTAATAGGTCTTGGCAAGCTCAACTCGACCTCCGTACTCCTCGGATACATATTCCAGGGTCTGAAATTGGAGAATACATCGTCATATTTACAGCTGAACATCTAGGACTTGCTATATTTTTGTACACCAAAAGGAACACATAGAAGAAGTTTTAGATAAACTTACATGAATGACATCCACTTTCACTCCTGTAATGCCAACACTAGCAAGGTACGAATGCATAGAGTCATAGAGATCTCCTGCTTGCTCGGGATGAACAAATCCGATTCCTCCTTCAACAATTTTAACCACAGCTAGATCGTTCATTGTACCATCTAGACCAGGAGAGACTTTACAGGGTTTGATGTTTGAGTTCAGATGAGTGGCGCCTGGTCTTACACCACCCCAGGCACCACATAATGCATGCCACACGTATATGTCATCCAAACCTTTGAATTTTATTCTCAAATCTCTTGTAAAAGACTTCATACCAAAATCCTCGGTCCCAGAAGAGCAACTTTTGCAGGCTTGATTACAAAGATCATTTTTTTCTTCTCCAGCAAAAAGGGCATCCATTTCCTGTTTCAACTTTTGAATCTTCGATTCTAAGGGAGAAACGTCAGAGACTCCAGTTTGTATTGCCTTGTCAAGTTCCTTTTCAGCATGCTCGAGTTCAACTGCCTTGGAAATGACCATCGTTGGTTTCTTTGGATCGAAAGCGGCAGGGTTGGGACCTAACATAGATCCTCCTTTGTATTTCCTGAACTTCTCACATTCTTCAAGCCTGTAAAGCCTGCCAGTCATTTGAGTCCCACCAAGAACAAGGTTTTTAGCGTCCCTGTTCGGATTTTGACCATCTAGATTGATGCTTTGCCACCCATCGTCAATGATTATAAATCTCGGTGACACTCCACCCTCAGCAAATTCATTAACGCCATGCCAGATACCATTAGGCTCCACAGTTAAATAAAATGCATCCCAAGTGCACCACCCAAATTTATCAACAACAGAAGGGGTTGTTTTCTCTTCCAACAGCCTAAAGGTATTGAGATGAACCCTGAGAGCACTATATGCCTCTTTCATGATATCGTAAGGATTTTTAGAGACGTGAACATAAGCAATAGCATCGAAAGATGATGCTTTCACTTGGGTAGAACCACTTTCAGCGCAAATCATGAGATGGCCATCAATGCCAGGGTGAAGAGCAGACCTAAAACTCCCTTCAATGAGGGGTATTATTATGACATAAGACCTTATTTCAGGAACATGTAGGAGAACCCATTGAGTTTCCATTTGCAAGTCAGAACCAGAACTACCAACCCACATGGTAGACCACCATGTTTTGAACCTAAAGATGGACAAAAATTCCCTCTCCGTGAACTTCCCAAGTGAGTTCATCAAACAATCGGACGGCGTCTCTTTGTGGAACCCGAGAAAACAGCCCCTGTGTGACACACCATGAACACGTTGAAGCAGGGGAAGCGGAGCATCAGAGGCTTTGAAGTTACAGATGGACATGAAAGGAGAAAACGTGACATTGCTTGGAACATCAGAGAGCAAAGGAACACCTTTAACACTAAACTTATTATCTGAAAAATCAAAGTATTTGTCTATACTGTCAGAGCGGAGGTTGGTAAGGAGTGGCTTAACAGGTACATCCGGTGGAGCCATGGTGTAGAAATTACAGACGAAAAACCAAAGGCAAGAATAGAACGGTGTCAGAATACTGTATACAAATGGTAGGCTTCAGAAAGCACTGTTTTTCTCACTATTTATGAATTGGAACTGTAGGTTCTGTTATCTGGAGCTCAAGGAAACTTATATTGAAGAAGAATAGGAGGAAGATATTATGCAATGATCCACACTGAAACGTAATTCCTAGGAGATAGTGTTATGTATTCCCGACAGGAGAACTGCAATCTATAAGTAGAACTGTAAAGATGATTACAGAATAATTCTCCACAGAAGAAACAGAAATCAGAGTGATCTGACTAGTATTGAAGTTATGGAAAGAGCATGAAAAGTCAGTCAGGAAATTAGATGCAAGAGAGCAACGGAAGCTAATAGAACACAAAAAGAGGAGTAGCAGAGAAGAATGCTTGCACAGGAGAAAAGGGGAAGCTTATGCACTTATTTATAGCGTGAAGCATAAACGGGTGCGTGTAAATTTTGAATAAAAAATGGAATCAAGTAACCTTTCTAGATGTGTGGGTTGAATGGTTGTTGATGGTTCTCTTTTTAGTCTCTGTATAGTCATAATGCTGAGTCGGTGATTTTCTCTGTTTATGTTCCTCTTTTAGCGACTGAGCACCTCCTTTTTATGTCAAAACAAGGAACTAGTTAGTTCCAAGGGACAAGCCCCTGGAAACTTAAATTTACACTTCACAAATTCTCCAGGGTGTTGTCCTTTTCAATATATTCAAAGGTTCACAAAATCTGATAATTTCATATACAGAATAAATATATTACATCTCGAACACGTGTCATTTCTGAAAGGATCGTTTTTATTAAGTTAATATCAAAATAAAATTTAAAGTGAAGATGAACATTAAAAAATTTCATAAAGTCTTGGAATTCAACACAATTTATGAGTTATTTGAGACCCTACATAACAATTAACAAAGTATTAAAAAGGAAACGGGAAACCACAGAGCCAGCTATTGTCTACTGGTTACTTGTGAGGGTACTTGCGATTAGTTTAGTGACGATGTTTGTTGCGAGTCCAGATTTTTTGTCTAATTTTATGGTATTTTATTGTATCCAATAAATCTCAGCTATTTATTTATGTGAGTTTCGTATGAATCCCGCATAAATAAATGTGGGTCCTGCATAAACAAATGGTTAAGATTCACTGGACACAATAAGACATCATAAAATTAGACAGAAGATCTTGTCCATTTGTTGTGGATCTCTCCATAACACTGAAAGTGTTGGGTGTGATGTCTTTTCAAATCTTTATTTAAAATATTTGTACAGTTAAATAATTATAATACTAACTTAACAAGTCAGAAGATTATAACCAGGAAATCATCGTTCCAAGGGACTTCGTTGCGGCAACTATGAAAATTTGTCAGTATGTTTACGCACAAAAGGGTTTCAGGAACATTGAACAACGCTGGAAGCGGGTGCACAAAACTCGGATCAAACCTAATTGTGTTTCTAAAATTTGATTAGACAGAACTCAGGCCTGAAGGCTCAGTGACAAACACTATTGGTGGATTGCAAAAGCTATCTAATAGGCCATACTACTGATCCACTCACAATTGTCTTGTCTACTCCGTTGAAAATGGTACAAAATGTTAAGACTCGAGAAAGATAAAGGTGACTTTTACAAAAAAATAAAGATTTCATAGTTAAAACTATCCCAGTCCCATTAATTCAATCAAGCGAGATGACAAAAAGATATATTAACAAGTTAAATTTATGTAGTAAACTGATCATATTTACAAATACAACTTATTTCTACTTTTTCAATAATCTTCTTTAAAATTTTAAACGTGTTGGAGAATAGAAATATGCCCGCCGGAAACACACCAGCCTCGCGCTACCATGAAACTGTAATCCTCTGATAACACTTCCTGCACATTTTCATGAGTTATTGTTGATTCTCTGAATCTGGTCCTTTCTCTTCGCATTCTTAGGTCAAGATTCCAAAGAAATCAGTGACCCACAGGAAAAGGTTAGAAGAGAATCGACCTCTCCTGTTGCATATTCTAAAAGCTTTATGAGTTTGGAATAACTTTCAGACCTTTTTAAAACATTCTAAAAACAGGATCATACTTCCACATTTTGATAAAATCAAATCTGATTGATTTTAATAAATTAATTTATGCTATATAACTTGAATTACTACACGGGAGAAAGTGGAATCCCGTCGTGTTAAATATGTTATACTTTCCACTTCGTTCTCATATTTTTTGTAATCTTTTTCTCCTATCATATAACCTTCACAGAATATTTTACCCTCATCCTTTTGATCTTTAAACACTTACTTTTGAAAGAATATGCGATATCCCCAACCTTTTGATCTTTAAACACTGACTTTTGAAAGAATATGGGATAACACGAGCTAAAGGTTCGCCAGATGTCCCGCTTGTATTGCAGAAGAAGGAAAAAGTCGTTAAAAAAAACAAAAGCTTATCTTATCGAGCCACGCGTAGCGTATAGAAGATTGGTCGGTGGCAGAATCTCGAATGCATGTAAAATTTTGCTTTGTTAAAGCAAACGTACGAGGTCGTCTCGTTTCAAAATGAATGGTCCGCCCTTCAATTTGTCCACATCTCGTATCCTTTCAATTCTGCTCTTGAATATAAATTCCGTTCGAATTACACTTGGCGATGACCTTTTTAAACTTAGAAAATGCATATTCTTGTCTAAAAAATTTTATTGATCATTATCATGATAATTAATTATTATTACTATCATAAATAATAACGATATTATTTTTATAAACTAAAATTTCCTTATTTAATAAAGAAAATTGTAAATAATCACTGACTAATAACTATGTAACTAATTCTTTCTTATTTTCGTGAGTAACATAAGTGTTAGTATTGTACAATTCTTTCTTTCTTTCTTTTTTCAATCAAACCCAATTTAGATAATTCTTTTAAGTTACAAGAAAACTATTATTTAATGCAAGTGTGTGGAACGAGCAATCCACACACCACAAAAACATAGCTTTCGTGACTTTTTTTCAAACGTCATGAAAAGAGCCAATATTCTGTGACGTTGTATGAAAACGTCGCGGATTTGTGAAATGTTTCGCGTCGTTTTTTTAACAAAACGTCGCAAAATAGTGAACGCGACGTTTTGGTGAATATAACGTCGCAAAAGGCTAACTCCCCCATTCCCCTCGCCCCCACCAGAACGACGTCGTGCCCCTCGGTCTAAATGACGTCATTTTCGTTTGCTTAAAAGTTAAACCACCCCCACCAGAATGATGTCGTGTCGTCGCCCAAACACGACGTCGTTTTGGTATTCTTGAAACTTACCCCCACCCTCTCACTAGATGAGATGACGTCGTGTTTCCGCCCCCCAAAACGACATCATCTCATCTTCGGTGTAAATGAAAAACACAAGTTTTTCGTCAGTCTCGCGTACGCAACTATTTCGCCTTCCCTCTCTCTCGAGCCACATTCTGCCGGAGTGCTTGGAATCTGTCGAGCTACTTTGTCGTTGCCTCACCAGTTTACGTCCCTCTGTCGTTTACAGTCGGAGTGCATGTGCATTTTAGTGGAGGTAAGTCATTCAACTATTTTGCTTGCGATGCATGTCGTGTTAAATGTGTTGGTTTTTTACTCGGTTGAAGTGGACGATTTAATTTGTATTTTAGAGTGTTTATTCGTTTGTTTTGATTATTTATAACACAATACATTTGGCTTTGCATTGTGTGATAGTATGTTAAAGAAGAAGAGATTATATGTTTAGGTGATTTGGGATAGTATGGTCACGACTTTGAAATGTTCGACAAAAGTTCAGAGTGAGTTTATGGTTAGTTTTCGTAATTTTTAGATTGATTATGATTTTGTTAATTCAATGTCTATATATACTTGATATAACATCAAAGATTAGCATAACCTTTTGCTATTGTACTTCAACATATTGGTTGTATTTATAATAAATCAGATGGTTTAGAAAATTTTTATGGTATATGTCATCTTATTAAGTAGTGTTGATTACCTTTTCCTTTTCGTTAAATACAAAAGATATATATTTTTCAATTGGTGCATATAGATATATGGAGAACATATAGCAAAGATCTTTATGTAGTGGGCATTATTTCATAACTTCATTGGATGATTTTAGCAGAGCAATATAAATTTGATGCATCATAAAAGTCAAGTAGTTCATGCATTGTAGTTTTGTTATAATGATATTAAATCATTTTGAGAAGTTTGCTAAGACTATAAGGTTCGATTATAGAGCTGAATTTTTAAGCAATGGTTGTTAAAGGTTATTTAGTGAGCTAAGAATTACATAAAAATTCTTGTGTATATACTATATAACAAAATGCTGCTATAGAGAGAAAACATAAGCATTTGTTACAGATGGTTATAGCTTTGATGTTTTAAATTTCATTACCTATGAAATTATAGGGAGAATCAATTGTTATAGCCACACACATAATTGATAGACTTCCTACTTGAGTCCTAAATAATTATAGGGAGAATCAATGCAGCCACCGACAACCCATTTGGACCATACAAGCAAATGTTTTCTAAGCTTTCTAATTTCACAAGCTTGCCCTATTTTGTCAAAGAAGATGACCTAGCAAAAGCTAGTTAAATATATTATACCATTTCCATTATAAAACTTGAAAAATATGCATCTAGCAGCAACTATGTTTAGGATATGGTATAGCTCATTACTCTCCATTATACTTTCT
>JANVCQ010000009.1:22004348-22018036 GCA_025531925.1 Erythroxylum plowmanianum | reverse complement strand
TTTGATCTAAATTCCATCCAACTTCAATCAGCTCTAGAAGATTTTGATCATTCTTCTTTCCTTTAGTGACCTAAACCTATAGCATACATCTGGGTCCAGGATCTAGCAGTGGTCTCATACTTGGCTCTGTCTGTCTTGTACATGTGAACAATCTCAGGTACAAGTGGATCATCTAGAAAAGTACATTTAAAAGCTATTTCAATGGCAGGTTTTTAACTTCAGATAACTATCTCCATTAAATGAGCATTAAACGATTAAATAGAGGCTAAACTTAGGGAGATAGATGCATTGATAGGTACAGAAGGAAACTGTACAGATGATGGACAGAAATAAAATTTCATTTATCAAAATCGAGCATTGGCTTCTTGGAAAATCTAAATCTTGTTGGGAAAATGAAGTGGAACTTCAAATAAATACCCAAACCCTTGTCTCAGTTTGTTCGTGTATTGAAATTTGATGAACTTGTGGTTGTGATAATTAAAAAAATGAGTAATAAATCACACCATGTCAGCTTTCAAGCAATTGGTTTTAAGACATAACTTCAGATAACTATCTCCTGAAAAAAATAGGCTTCGTACATCTACACAGATTGTGGATACAAGCTTCTTACCTTCAAATTCCTTGAGCTGAATAATCGCATAGTCATCAATGGCCTCAACCATGTAGATGACTTCATAACCCTTCTTCTTCAACTTCTCAAGGAACTTATCTAAATGTGGAAATTACAGAAGTTAAGAAATTACAGAAGTTAACAAAAATGTGGAATTTGGAGGAATAATTACATAAGTTACAGAAGTTAAGAAAAATGTGGAAGTTTCTAACCCTTCTAAAACTTGGAGGAATAATTTACAGAAGTTATAATAGATTTGTCAACTTAATGCAATTATTTGTTGTAGGAATTAAGATTAGACCAGTGGATTTCTGATTCATTAGAAAACATAATGGTATTAAAATTTGCCAAGGTAAGTCAAGGTGAACTAATGCTATTTCTTATTGGCAATAGATGTAGCTTCTTGTGTATGGTCATTTGTTCGGAACATAAACAAGAGTAACCTAAATTGTCCACATGTTCAACCTATTACCAATCCTAATTATCATTTTAGAGCCATATGTTCAACCTATTACCAATCCTAATTTGAATAAAATGCTATATAACATCCCTCCATTTTAATATTTATGTTAAGCTTCAAGAAGAATCATGCATTACCTTAATTGTGCAGATGCTTTTATCCTTCAAATAATGTCTGTTCAGTCATTTTATCCATAGTAATTCCTTTTCATGTATAATTCTATATAATCTTTTAACCAAAAGAGTCCTAGTAACTAGTTGTATAGTAAGATCCCCAGTCACCCTTCTTCCTTTGGCAAGCATATGCCATCTTAAGTTACCTTAGGAAAAGGGGAAAGGGTTTTTTAATCCTTATGTTATGACAAACTCTTGCTTTAGCTTCTTTAATAACTAGTGCACTTATCTATCTTACTAGTGACAATCAACTCTATAATCCTATCACTCACATTCCTTTCTTTTTTGAAATGTGGTGATTCATATCCTTTGTTTGCATTATATCATCAAAATTTGCTTCCATATAACTATCATCATCATCACAATCTGAAAATCTTTGGGTGCTACACAGGGGTAGCAAATGTCATAAGAATTTGCATTCCCGAAACATTAGGTAGGTAAAGCACCAAAATAATTTCTCAACCCACAGACTTTTGTTGCATCAAGTTAGTTAAGTAGCAATGGTATAGGCATTTTCAGAAACAACTAATTTGCAGAAGCTTGAGATTTGACTAATCTACATCAAACATAAGTCCTTGCTGCATCTTGAAGTATACATGCACACCCTCATACAAATTAATCAGAAAATAAAGTAAGTGGCCACTTGATGAATGACGGGATGAGCTTAGGTGCTGTAGTCTCAATGTTACAGGTTTTAGTCTCTTAGTTATTCTCTTGAATAGTATGTTTTCAGTCATAATCTTTATAAAACACTAGAAATCAAAAAGTTTAGTCCACTCACACCAACAACTAGTTTTTAGTGAATTTAATGCATGGATTTTGTGTCTGATGGTCATTTATACCATTTAAAATTAGACTTTAGTAGCCAATTTTCTAGTTGAAAGTAAGTAAACAAGTAATTTGATTGTGAGTTCATTACAAAACCCTCCAAAAGTAAAGTTTTGGCACTGAGTAGGTAGGGATATGCTTACAAGGATTGGCTAAAGAGCAATTTTATACACTGATCAACAAGTTGGCTTGAATATGTCGGGAAAGTGTTGTCAATGATATAATTGATATAAGGTTTTCAATGAGGGTTCATTAGGCTTCAATATAAGGTTTTCAATGAGGGTTCATTAGGGTTTAACCTATTGTTTTCAACTATTGTCTTTATAGATTGTACTAAAATACAAAGTAAGAGACAATCATCTGTCTCTTCATTAATCCATATAGAAGGTAATAGACTGTCATTATGCTAATCTAGATTTCTATTTACTTTATATTGACAATAATTTGATTTACAATTTATCTCAAAATGTGTTTGTATAACTATCCACCAAAGATGGTGTTGTTGGGCTAATTTAACAACTGTCAGAGCTATTGTCTTAGAGTCTAGGTGACACAAATTCCTTCTTGTATGCTTAATTTTATGATATCTTGGATTGTTTTACATTATATATTAATAGTTAAAGTTTAATTTATGGGTTGCTTGTAAACTACAATCAATTCATTTCCATAAAATAATGACTAACTTAGTTTTTGCTTTGTCTAACATAATATTATATTATTATGATGAATAACTCAATTTGTCTGTAATTGAAAATCATGTCATGACATTTTGGATTGTTCTTCATTACATTATTTGATGTTCTTTTTTGCTTATTAGGACATTATAATCAGTACTCAACAATTCAAGACAAGTAGATCTTGATACTATATAAGCATATACTAAATAAGCTCATGTATGCTTATTTAAAAAGTTAAACCTTGATACTAAATCAATTTCCCTAAAGCTAGAATTCATACTTTTTATAGTATAGCGGGGTAAAAAGAAAAGGAAAGAGATCATAAAGATGGTCATAGACACCAAAAGTAAGCTAAGAATTTACTTTTAAGGAACCTTAACTAATCAATAGCCATGTTAAAAGTGAATGCGACAATGCAAAGAGCCAAGAAACCACTTCTAACCTGCTACACTATTTCAGTTAAATGAGAATATGTTTAGGATAGATGGATGCATGCATAGAGCCATCAGATTTTATTCTTCTCACTTGAATTCCTGTCATTCTACCAATCTTTTATTCTTTCATGCAACCTTCTAAGCTAATTTGACATATGACTTTTTTATTGCTCGTGCATCTTTATATCTCTATCATGGGAATGAAACTCCTTTAAAAGGGAATTTCCAGTCATTTTGGATGGAACTCGTATACAATGCATATGACTATTAGGCTATTAGCTTATTAATTGAAAGAGAATAATATTGTAGCTATAGTGGAGTGAAATGAAATGGGATTTAGAAAATAACGAGTTGTGGAATAGAAGTTTAATGACAAATGGTAATTGATACCAACTAAAGATCCCCATTTATCCTGTTTTGCTTCACATGAATGTAAAGACTAATAAACTTTTTTAATAATTGTGGTTCTTATCTACTTAGTTTTATGTGCTCTCTTTCACTTAGTTTTATTTCAACATTCAAAGTCCCAATTAAATTTTGTCAACAACTTTCTCTTGTACAATTAAAAATTCATAAGGAGGATTGTATTATTTAAGACAAATATCATCTACAATAACCATATATGAGAACTTGATGAAATTCACAAGGCATTATGATAGGGATTCTTTGATTTTGGTTAGAGTTAGAAAATCACCTGGTAACTTTCTTGGCTTGATGAGCAATTAAGTGAGCTTATAGAAATATTATTTGGTGAGTTACTAGATGTTATTAAAAGCGCAGGTTTGTATGTGAAAGGAGGGGATAATTGAACTTGCATATTGCCTCGTTAATTGGTGACATATTATTTTATTGACATACTCTATTTTCAAAGGTAACTTGTACATTGATGTAGCTGCATTATTTGCTTATATATCCCTGTCTCTAGTGCATTTGTGAATATGATCTTCAACTATAATTAAAAAAGACCTTCTTATTATTCGACCAGTAAATGCAGGTGTTGTTGGGGTGACAGCAATATAATAAGCAACTATCTTTAAGCTACCATCATATCTTCTAGTTTCCTAGTCGAAGATGATTTCCATCTTTTGTTTCCATCAACATAATATAATATAATGACAATCTTTGACATGGACAGATAAATTAGTTTGCACATTTCAAATGCCTCCTCATTCTTTAAAACACTATAAGACGTTAATATTATACACTCTTTGATCCATACCATAAATTGTTTTGGAAAATTGAAAACTTTTAGGACATTATAACAAAAGTATATAGCTGTTATGTAGTTTTGAACCGTAGTCCTCTCCTCTTCAGGGTTTTGGCATATGGATTATTGGGTTCATTTATGAACAATTTGTTATCAAAATAATTGAAATTTACATCTACAAATTTAGTCACATACTTGAAAATGCAATTTGTTATCAAAATACTTGCGAATGCAATACACATTTTCATATCAAAATACATTTATGAAATTTACATTTGCAAATTTACATCTGCAAATTTAAATCTACACATTCTCTGCTCTTTTGTTATCAAATGGAAAAGTTACAGAAAGTTAGTTTATTCACATTTCTTCCCTGAAAAGCAAATTTGCATGCATGGATGCACACATTTACAAGAATATAAGAGCAGAATCATGCAAAATTTTCTGGATTCTTGATCTTTCTTTGTCATCCATCATGTTTTCCTGAAAAAACCTTTTATGAACACTATTATGAATTTAACCATAATTTAATCAGATCCAATTGCCATCCGAACCTTCAACTACTATAACTACTATAGTTTGTTGGATTTGAATTGATTGATTGGGGACGAGAAACAAGAATTTTGAATCATTTATTGAGAGCATGTCAGTTTTTACTATTTTCTTTAAATATGGTTGATGAATATTACTTTGAAATCTAATGTCGATGTGAATGTAGGTGATTCACATGGGACCTGGTCTACCCAAGAAGAAGAACAAGGCTGCACCAAGTAGCTTAGTACTGACATAACTGTAGTCGCGGTACCGTCAGCTTATTGGAAGTGTAGCTAATGTGCTACCTACTCGTACACAGCCACAAGATCACACACCTGCACCTTGTGAGCCTACTCCAATACCAAGAGAAGTCACATCTACGCTTAGTACTCATCCTAGAGAGAAGTATGAACAAATTTTGAATATGCGACGCAATATTAGTTCTCCGTCAACTTCTCAAGAGATGCCTCCAGCTACTAATTATTAAACACCAATAAATCACACTATTCTTCCCACTGTGGGCTCTTCTTCTACAAGTATTGCAGGTATGATCTTTCACATCACAATGGTGAAATTTATTAAGTTTAATTATTTTGTTTATCTAACCAATTAAGAGTATGTTATATGCTAATTATAAATTATTCCTTTGCTATTTTAGGATCCACGACTGATCTAAAAAGACAAGGGGTGTCACAAAAGGACACGGATTGGAAAAGATTAATAAGGCGATAGGTAAGAGATTGGAGATAGAGATCTCCCCTATTGAAGGATAACCAACCAACTCCACACAGTCTACCAAATTATTGAGTGAGATTAGTGTGGTATCTCGAACTTCCTTACCTGTAAGAACAAAATGGAAAAAAATTACTAATGAGGAATTGGACATTGCATTTGATAAGTTAGACGTAAGCATTCTAAACCAATCTAATTTGTATGTGTTTTCCATATGCCTAAAGCGTTGACCAATAATTTATAATTTCTGCAGCAAAAGTTGGAAGTTAAGGGAATGAGGACTGACAACGAAGTACATGCTGCTGTGAAGAAGTTTCTTGCTTTAAGGTCTAAAGATCAAAGATATAATTTAAAAAAGCATTTTACCAAGCACGGAAAGGATGTTAAGCCACATAATGTCACAGTGGCGGAGTGGATAGATTTATGCGAGTATTAGGAGCAATCAATTACAAAGGTTAGTTTATTTGATAAAAAACTTAATTTCACAACTTCTTTGACAACTGATTATATTTTAGCATTTATGAATTGTGATTTATAGATGTTATAATAGATTTTGTTACGTGTACGATTAGGAAAAATGTCAAAAAGCCAAATTAGCTAGGAGTCATGTCAAATGTCGACCAAACTCTGGCTCCAAGGTCTTTGTAGCAATACGACATGAGATTGTGAGTTATTATCTTTTTAATTATATTTTAATTTGATTGAAATTTAAAAATTTATAATAAATATTACTAGTAATATATTTTTATACAACAAAGTGATAGAGATGGAGAAGAGCGTGACTGCATGAAGCTATGGCATCACACTCATTATGATGAAAGTAAAGATCAATAGACAACTGCCGAATGTAAAGAAAAATGGGTGAGTACATAGTTCATTTACAAATATTTCTTAAATAAGAGTGTGTATGTAATTAATTCTTACTTTTTTAGGAAATAATGTGTCATGAATTGACACATACAATAGAACATGGTCATCTGATGACAGTAGATGAAGTGTGCGATAAAGTCTTGGGTATTAGATCAAATTACATTGTTGACATGGAAATTGGGCCTCGAGCACGAGGGAAGACTTCTGTCAAAAAGAGACTTCTAGACGAATTAGAGGAGTCAAAGAGGGCTAATCAGGGGTTATAGTCTCAATTCGATGAATTGATTAAACAATTTAAAGAAATGCAGGATCGATTAATTATCGAAATCGAACAACAAAAAAAGGTCTTGGAACTTTTATGTTCTACACATAATGTTCGTTTAGATTAGATATGCACTCATATTGATATATTAACCACTTATAACGTATTGTTTATTTTAATTATCGTATTATGACATGTTTGGGAATTGCAATTAAATAATAAATTGTCTGCACGTATTAAATTCTTGTTATACATAAATAATTATTAAAATTAATGATACATTCAAAAAATTGAAGAATTATTAAATAAATAAATTTCATAAATAATATTGAATAGTTATTAAATAAATAAGATTTTAAAAAATTGTTAATTATTAAATTAGAAAATATTTACATTAAATTTATTTTCAAAAATTTGAAACAAAATAAAAGAAAAAAATATTTATTACAATTGAAAATTATTAAATTAAATTTATTTTTAGAATAATGAAAAATTTAAAATAATAATTAAAATTGAATAATTATTAAATTATTTTTATATTCGGATAAATGAAAACAAAGAAAAAATAAAATTAATATTGAATCATTATTAAATATTAATTATTTTTGGATAAATGAAAAATTTTATTATAAAATTAAAAATTATTAAAATAAAATTAGTTTTGATAAAATTAAAACAAATAAATTTCTCACAATCTGCGATGTTAAGAAAACAAACGCCGCGGGTTGTACCTATTCTGCGACGTTTTTCAATCGTCGCGGATTAGGTTATTTTCGGGATGTTTTTTAAAAATGTCATTGAAACTTTAACAATCTGTGACGTTTTCATAAAACGTTGCCAAATATCCTATCTTTTCGTGACGTTTTCTAAAACATTGCCGAATATCAGGGCTTTTCGCGATGTTTTTCCATAAAACGTCACAGAATCCTTTTGCCTACCCCACCTTCTGTGATGTTTTTTGTGACGTTTTTAAAAACATCGCAGAAGGTATTCTACGACATTTTTTCACCTTCTGCGACGTTTTTAAAATGTCACGAAAGGGGTTCTTTTCTTGTAGTGACAAAGACAAGACCAAAATAAAAACTTCATGATTTGGGCTCTAATTGATTCTTGATGGTTAAAAATAAAAGAGGATATCGTCGTGGGTTCTCTTTAAGTGGACTTTACTATAATTAACAGAAGTTTTGAGTTGTGTGTATTTTATGTGGAGAGTTAGAATCTTTACGCAAAACTTTTCTTTTTATATGTTGAACGTATGGTGAATGGCATGACCATCTATTTTTCTCACTTTCTCTCCTTTTTGGGTGTGTAGCTAGGGATGACAATAGGCTAACCAATGGGCCTATGTTTAGGAGTTTTCAATGGATCAGCTCATAGGCTAAGCCTAGACCTAGATCGATCCGAGGCTCAACTATTCTAAGAAAAACAACATCATTTTACTTAGAAGAGTTAGGCCTTGGGTAGGTCTAGACTTGGGCAATCCAAGCCCTGTCCCAATTAAAAAGCATTTTTTATACATTTAATTTTATAAAAATTATTTAAAAAAATTATCGGGACTTGCTTATTGTTATTCCTAGTTTTAACTGTGCATTTGGAGTTTATGGGACAACCTTCTTCTTCCTATTTGGTCCAATAATTTGTAGTGGGTAAGGGTACATTCACCTCCCTTTTGTATACCCTTTTATGCTTGTCATGTAGTTATCATGTATGACTAGTATGGTCACTTTGTCTCCTTCCATTTCTAATTTTGGTGTGGCTTTTCTTTTCCTCTTTGTAAGAGCTTGCCATTTTTTCCTTTGGTGTGAGAAATAAGCTTTTGCAAAAGCTATTAAGGTTGATAGTGCAGGAGAGGAACTATTATGGTACTGGAGAAGAACTATCATAATATTGGAAACGAATTGTAGTAGCAAGAAAAGAAAATCTTCATATACATTGTTGATTACCACTTTTATAATAAAGCATTTGTTGTTATGAGCTCTTGAAACTATTGAAGAAATCATTTGTGATGTACTCACTAATTTTGTAATGTATTATTTTCTTGAATAGGTCCCATTGTTTTTACTAATCACATTGATAGGGTTTTTCATGATAAAAATTTAGTGTTCTCCTATACAATTTATTTTGTAGATTCATATTTTCTCCTCATAGTTTCATTCAAGAAAAAGAGGTTTTATTTTTTTCCATCACACATTGTGCTATTATCACTTCCATTGCGATGAACGTTCTTTTCATATAAAGTGGTATTAGAGCTTTGGTTTCGTTATTTATAGGTTGACCGTGATTGAAAAATAGAGTCTAATTATAGTAGGATGATTAGTTTGAATAACATAAATTATCACAAATAGAAAGAAAAGATGAAAGATTTATTATATGTAAAAAAGATGCATTTATTGGTAATTTTCATAGAAAAGCCTAAGTTTAAAAGCAATGAAAAATAGGCATTTAAACGTGAGATGGTTTATGGTTTTATAAGGTAGTAGACAGATGATAATATTTTAAATCACATATTAAATGATTCACATACTAAAACCTTGAGGAACAAGTTTGAACCTTTGTTTATGTCAAATACAAGTAACAATAAACTAATTTTCCTAAAATAAATTTTGAATTTAAGATAAAAGGACGGTAATATTTGAAAATGAGATTTTGGGACTTCAGGATTCTTAGGAGAATCTTCATATGACCTTGACCAATTTTGCTCCTAGTGGTATATAATGACTATGAATTATATAAAATCTTCTATTTTGAATGAAGTAAGAGAGAAAACTCATTCTGATATTTTGGTTACTAAATGTAGAGGAGAAGCAAAAAAAGATGTTGGGGACAAAATGATATAGGCAAAAATAAGAATAACAGCAAATCAAAGTCAAAGAAAAAAGAACTTAAATGTCATCATTGTGACAAAAATAGATATATTAAAAACTTTGGTTTTAATCTTAAAGGGGAGAACAAGGCCAACAAAGATAAAAAAGAGAAAAAAAAATAAAGATAGTTATAACTATATTACTATTACTAATGTAGAAGATCATATGTTTGCTCATGGTGATTATGTGATTAATGTTACTTATAATGAGTTAATTTGGGTTATTAGCAATGGTAACTACTTTTATATGACTTCAATGAAGGATTTCTTCACATCTTACACTTCAGGTGATTATAAGTGTTTAAAGATGAGTAATGATGGTCTATCAAAGATTACCAACATTAAGACTGTTATATTAGAGACCAACAATGGCTTAAAGTTACTTTTGAAAGATGTTATACATACACATGATATTCGTTTAAATCTGATTTCTACCAATGTTCTTAAAGATGATGATGGTTATTTCAATATTTTTCGGGATAGTTAGTGTAAGATCATTAAAGTTTCTTTAGTTATGTCATGTGGAAAGAAGTCTTTAAGTTTGTACTAGACTAAAGTTTTAGTTTTCGTTGATACTATTAATATAGTTAAAAGTGATATCTCTTCAGAGTTATGACATAAGACTTAGTCATATTAGTAAGAAAGGACTTTATTTGTTAGCCAAAAGGAATCTATTTTCGAATTAAAAAGGTGTAAGAGTGCTAAAATATGATAATTGCTTGGCTAGTAAACATAACAGGGTTTCCCTCAAGAGCCATCCTCCTTTTATAAAATTATAATTACTCGAGTTGGTGCATTCAAATTTATGTGGCCCAATAAAGAAAAGAACTATAAGAAAAATTTGGGTGTATGTCTTGAACTCATAAGATCAGGTATTTTTTGTATTTAAGTAGTTTCAAGATTTTATTGAAAGAGAATTTGGAAAGAAGAAAAACTATACTCATCCTGATAATGGTGGTGAGTACAATGGACCTTTTGATGAGTATTGTAAACGAATAGGGTATTAACTACCAAAAAATGCCTCTTACTTCTCAGTTGAATGGCCTAGTAAAGACCATGAAATGATATTAGTAAAGAGACTTAGATGTTTTCTTTCAAAAGTAAAGTTGCCTAGATCTTTTTAAGGTGAGGCTTTATAGACTACTGCATATGTTATTAACTTATCTCCTGCTATTGTTTTGCTAGGTGAAGTTCTTAATTGTGTGTGGTATGGTATGGAAGTTTCCTATAACCATTTATGTGTTTTGGTTATAAAGCCTTTATAATATTCCAAAAAATGAGTGGTCTAAATTAGCTACCAAAATGAGGTAGTGTATCTTTATTGGTTATGAAATGAAGAGTTTGATTACAAGTTGTATGATCCAGTTAAAGAGAAGCTTATCAGAAGTTGTGATGTTATTTTTATAGAGAATCAAATTATTGAAGATATTAACAAGGCAGAGAAGTAAAAGTCTTAAAATTCTGATGACTTAATTAATTTTGATCTAGCTCTGTAGACATATCCTAATATAGTTTAGTTTCGAAATAAGAATAATTTGGAGAATCATATTCATTATGATCAAATTGAAGATGTTGATAGTGATGTTATTAATGAGGTAAATGTTTATGTTCTTGATGTTATTAATAAATTTGTAGTTCTACTTAAAAGTTCTATAAGAGAAAGAATCCATCCTCTTATTATTCATTTGATGAATATATGCTTTTTAGTGATAATAGAGAACTTAAAAGCTATGAAAAGGCTATATGTAGCTACAAAAGATGAGATAAAACTTTATATGACAACCACACTTTTAAGTTAGTTAGCTTGTTTAAGGGCATAAAAGCATTACAAAATCGATAGGCTTATAAAGTGAAGAATGAAGAGAATTCTTCTCTTTTATGATACAAAGACAAGTTAGTTGTTAAAGGCTTTAAACAGAAATAAAGAATTGATTTTGAAATGATTTTTTGGCTTATTATTATGATGTATTCCATTAGATTTGTTTGTAATTTGGCATACTAACTTAATTTGGAAGTTAAACAATAAAATGTTAAAACTACTTTTCTTCATGGTGATTTAAATGAGATTTATATGGAGTAGCTAGAGAGTTTTGTAGTAAGGGTAAGTTGAACTAAATTTTAAGTTGAATAAAAGCTTATATAGTTTGAAACAAGTTCTAAGACAATTTTACAAGAAGTTTGAGTCAGTTACGATCAAGCAAGGATATAAGAAGAATACTTCTGATCACTATATATTTGTTCAAATATTTTTTGACAGTGAATTTATTATTTTGTTACTTTATATTGAAAACATATTGATTTTTGGTCATAATGCTTCTAGAATTAACATAATGAAAAAGGAGCTTAATAAGTCTTCTATAATAAAGGAATTAGGACCAATATGATAACTTCTTGGCATACAAATTATACGTGATAGAGAAACAAATAAATTGTGGTTATATCAAGAAAGGTACATTGGGAAAATACTTTAGCAATCTCTTATGAATAAAGCTAATGTGGTAAGCATATTGCTACTCACTTTAGGCTTAGCACTAGACAACTCTATCTAATGAGAAAGAAAAAGAAGACACATGGAATATTCTTTATGCAACCACTAAGGAAGTTTAATGTATGTAATGGTTTACACAAAGCTAATATCCCTCATGCATTTGATACAGTTAGTTATTTTCTCTCAAATCTAGGTAAAATCATTGAAATGTTATAAATTGGATTATGAGTTCGAGACACTTCCAATTTAAGTCTATGTTTTGGAGTAGGAAGTCCTATTCTTTCTGGGTATATTGATTCAAACATGGTAGGTGTTATAAAGGTTTTTCTAGGTACTGAATCAATGTTATGCCTAGTCCTTCCTATGATAATCTCACTTAGGTCCATTTAAGCAAGACTCATCCTTCCCACATGATTGTTGACCAACAAAACCTTGTTCTCAAATGCCTTCCTCATAGTGTTTACACTAACACTCTTGCAAAAATACTACATAAATAATGGAGAATCATAGGTGTTAATGGGCATTTTATATTAATTTTAGATATATAATTTGCTAAACTCTTGTCCATTTAATGTTTAAATTGCACTAATTAAGAGCTGTTTGTTTTAATTTTAGGTATATATTAGATTTGGAATGCCTAATACGATAAATCAAGAAAAGATTTTAAATAAAGCAAGGGTAAAAACGTTAATATTTTACCTATCTAAAAATGTTAACATTTTGGAAAACAAGAATCAGGTTTGGCGTGAAAAAAGGAGGGTTAGGCGTGATTTAGAGGGGCTGGAATTATTCAATACATAAAAACAAATAGAGAGAAGCATGGCTATTGAATAGGGAAGAAAAAAATAGCAGCATCTAGTGGCAGTAAGAAGAGAGAAAAGAAACAAAGAGTGTGGCTGTGATTATGCATGATGTTAGGCGCAAATGAGTGAGCTAAAAGACAATCAATATGTAGAGACAAAATAAGAGTTAGCGGTAGCAAAAAAAAAAGAATGAAAAACAGTGAGTTGAGGGATGTGCGAAAAGTTGGTGATGCAGAGAAGCAGGAATAAAAAATCGTGAGTGTTAGCTGAGTGACATTCCACACATCATCCTTGAAGCAGCTGGAAGTGGAGAGTGTGTGAACCAAGGCAGCGTGAAAAGGAGATCCAGAGCTTTATTGAAAAACATTCAATGTATAAAGAAGCAGCAGCAGTAAAGGAATGAAGTGAGTGTGTGTGAAGTGGGTGTGCGTGAAAGGTGCACCAAACCATAATTTTAATTTGTCACATTAAGGTATAGGATAGAAGAGTTGAAGCAGCTGGTGGAGATAAAAACGTTGAAGTAGCTAGTGAAGATAAAATTGTTGGACCCCAATCCTTAAGTAGCAATTTAGAGATATGAAATAAAAATTCAAGGAGTATTTTGTATATGAATTGTGTTATAGATGCTTTTTGCCTTAAGAAAAATTCATGAGAAAAAGAATGATTGGGTTTTGATAATTTTGATTATTGTAGAGATTTGTATAGTTTATGAATGTCCAAGTGGATGAGTTGATTGAAATAAAGTTA
>JANVCQ010000009.1:21891108-21901899 GCA_025531925.1 Erythroxylum plowmanianum | reverse complement strand
CTTTTTATTCAATTACAAGAAATCATACCATATTTCCTCATTTTATTTCATTTTATAATTTCTAATTTTCACAAAAAATTCGGGGTCCAACAAATTCTCATTTGTTTTTTATATGTAATTATGTTTCATTTATTATAATATATTTAAGCATCCAATCCATTCCTTTACTATGATTTGAATGCTAACAACAAACTTTATTATTGTGCTTTGGTGTAGATACTAAATTATTTAAAAAACTATTTTACTTGTATAATTTGTTTTTCTTGCACTTTATTTGTGTCATATATATATATATATATATCAATTTCCTTTTTTCAATAATTTTTTTCACAATAGTTGGTGAATTTAGAACAATGTGAAAGCAATCGATCTTAACTTACGAGCGCAATTGAAATTTTTATACTTTCGGGCGTAATTGAAATTGTTATTCATTTTGTTCTAAGATTGGATATCTTTATAATTTGTTCAATAATACTCTTAATTATCTAACATCTATTAGGATTGTAACCCTTTTAAAATATTTTACCAATACTTCATAAATAAATATTATAATTACTTTACTCATTTGTTATAATAATTTTTTGCGTTCATTAAATTAAAATTTTCAATAGATGATTTTTTGATATAATATCAAATCCTTATAACTAATTAAACTGAACTCATTTTTAAGGAAATTATTATTTATTATAGATTTTCCATATTTTATATGGGGGAAAATATTATAATATGATGTTTGAATCAATTCCCAAAGCTTACTAAAATGTGAACCTTCAGATTAAATGATTTCTTAACAAATAACAGAAGACTAAAAGATGAAAAAGTTTATACATGCTCGTTAATACAAAATAATAACGTTACTTGTGAGCACAAACTATTTTTATTTTTATTTTTATTTAAACCCTTGTATACTAAAAATTATCATTTATCTCTTGCTTATTTATCACATAACTTCTATCATATGATATTAGCTTTTCGTCTTTGTTTTTACTTTAAACAATGTAGTATTGAAATTTTAAATTTTACTTAAAACAATATAGTATTAAAATTCACTACAAGAAAACAAGGCATTCTGTGACATTTATGAAACTTCAAAGAATGTCCAAAAACATTGCAGAAAGTATTCTGCGACGCTTTAAAAAAACATCACGAAATGGACGTAGGTAAAAGGTTTCTGTGATATTTTATGTAAAACGTCACGGAAAATATTAACATTCCGCAACGTTTATAAAAATGTCACTGAAAGTTTGGACAATCCGCGATGTTTTTAAAAAAAGTTGTGGATTGTCTAACATTTCGCGACATTTTTAAAATATCGCAGAATAAAAAACGTCGTCGATTGTCTAACATTCCCCAACATTTTTAAAATGTCACAAAATGTGAAAGAATTCGTGATGTCTTTTTAGAAATGTCACGGACTGTCTTCCACGACGTGTTTAGAAATGTCGCAAATGTCTTTTGTGACATTTTTATTATTATTTGTATTATTTTTTTCCATTTTTGAAATCATATTAAGTTAATAATTTTTTAATTTTAATAATTATTTTTTAAAATACAATTTTTAATCTTATTTATTTAATAACTATTCAATATTACTTATGAATTTTATTTATTTAATAATTCTTCAAATTTTTTAGTATATTATAATTTTAATAATTATTCATGTATCACAAGAATTTCATACCTGCAGATAATGTATTATTTAATTGCAATTTACAAACATATCATAATATACTAATTAATATCAAAATATATTAATTGCAATTCACAAACATGTCATAATACACTAATTAATCTGAAGGTTCATCTATCATTTGATTACTAAGAGTCCTTTGTTAAAAGAACATCCATCAGACACTGTACAAGTTTGCAAGGCATAAGATAAGGAAGAAATGTTGTGGGTAATTTTGGGGGAAGAGGTAGCAGTATATAAGCTTTTGCTTCTTTTGATTACTACAAGCTGACACTATGTCTTCACTAACAGCAGCTGTGGAGTTTCAAGTACATGACTAACCAAAGCTGAAAACAAAGTATTAGGATTCCCAACAGTAGTGGCCCTTTCAATTCATTCACACAACTGTGGTACTTCAAGTACATGACCAACCACAGCATCACTTGGCAACTACAATCCTAAGGCACATAACATATAAAAACAGTAAAGCAATCATATAAAATAAATCATAAATTGCTATAATGTTCTCTATGATGGAATGTAATAAACCAAAAATCCATTTTCTACATAGTCATTAAAGATTGTAATAACTTATCCATTTCACCACCAACTGAGATGCTTCAGATTATGACATACAACACGTTATCATGCCATCAACGAAATTTTTTTCTTTTTTTACAAGATGAACTTAACTTATAGCCTAGTTACAGAGACATAATGAAGATGTACAACATGGAATACAATTTAAAAGTAGTTTACATATATAATTCCAGAAAGAATATACAAGGGCTTGTTCTGTACATACAAATACAAATGTCGAATAAAAACTCACCATCCAAGCCTTTAGGTGACACATCCTAAAGTATTGAGCCAGACTCTGTGACAAGCCCCACAGCCACCTCAACACTATCATTTATGGGGTTCTCCAACAAAACAGCAAGGAGTTCTAGAGCAATGAGCTCATGAGCCACTTACTAGTTCACAAGATGAGCTAAGAATTTGACTGCAGCTAGCAATTTATGTTGTCCATCCACGAAAGACAAGCACATACATAAATTAGAACAAGAATCTATACAAGTAAATTATAATTCTAATGCCAAACTGACTAACAATTGATGTCCATCTGAATTAAAATACATAAACTAAACCAACAATTAATATAAGCTACAAGTAAGTACCTTGTTATTTCGTTTATAGGCTGGCAGAAAAGACCCCTCCCTCTGATCAGATTCTTAGAAAAGTGTTTTGAGATGTTCTTAATGTTCATGGCATCTGTGGCCATCCTTAGTTTCATAACGTCTATGCCTATTCTCAACATGGGGTGTCTCTCTCTCTCTCCCCCATCCCTATTATTCCTTCTCTTATCATCATCTGAACTCAAATTAGGCTCTCTAGTCCTATCTCTTTCACCAATTTCCCACCAGTTAACATCAATATTACTCACTAGTTAATATTACTCACTAGTTAAAATTCAGTAGACATAGCAAAACAAAGATGCTAATTGCAAAGATTTTACTCCTTTCAACTCCCTTAATGTGCCAATGCCGAGTAACAATTACCTTATAGCTATTTGACACTGTTTAACACTTGAAGAACTAGACATGTTATCAAGTTTAAGGATACAAGTACGCAACTCTTAAGCTAACAATGATTCATTTTAGTCTGAACTCAACTTAATTAAAGAGTTCACATTTGATAAGGATTTTAATTAATAATCTTATAATTATACAGAAAAACTAATTATAAGATCCCAATACAGAGATTATATGTAGAAGCAACTTGAAAACAACAACATATCTCACTTATGTAATTAATGAGCAGACAAAGGAAAACACCAAACAGTTGAATAATGAAACGCCAAATTCATTCCAAAGCATCAAGAAATAACACCTACTAAGAACAAAAACTTCAAGAAACAACGACATATCACAAAATTGAAACTTTTCCCTTTTTCCCATTTCCGCTATCACAAACTATAAATTAAAGCATTTCATCAAACACCTATTGTGCAATGAGAAAAACTCTTGCCAGTATAAGTTTTGGTCAAACTAGCATCAAAAAAATAATAAAGGTTGATGGAGATATTAATAGGCCTTTATTTGATGCATTAATGTAGTTAAATTGTGTAGTGTTTTAGAGTAGATATATGATAAATTGTTGTTTTTGTATTCTCTTTGAGTATTAGGAGTTTTTGGAAAAATAAAGCAAAAGAAGAGAGGGTTGCCTCTTCACACCTCCAATCATACTAACACAGTAGCTGCATTCACGGGAGAAGACAACCTCCACTACAAGACAAAGAAGCCTCCATTCCACAGCTAGGATCCAAGAAGAAACAAAAGGCTGCCTCCAATTTATTCACAAATAGACACTTTAGCACAAAAAAGTCTCTCCACTCTTGACACAAGCAATCCACGCACAAGAGACAAAGCATAAATTGCATGCCACACCGCCTCCAACAACTAACTTTCACTCACCACTGTCTAGCAATCACGGTTGCACCACTTTAGCATATGAAGAAAATGTAACTTCCACCATTTAGGAACCACATAGCCTCCCTCCACTGAAAGAGCTCACTCTTCACACCCTTCACATCACCATTCACGTATAGAAAGTAGGCTACATTCACGCAACCTCTAACAATAAGACACATCCACTTCACCCACAAAACAATGTCCACCTGTAAGGGAGCAGCTTCCACTTTTGGATTGGAGCTTCCACTTTACTCTACTCACAAAAGCTGCAACCTTCATTTATTCATTTCCACTCACGGACAAGAGGAGCCATGCACCAACACATCGCCAGCCAAGAGCAGACCCACACACGTAGCAGCCTTCATTTTTCACAACACTAATGCCACCCACACACACAGCCTTCATCCATTAGAAGCAAGACAACACTACTCACTACCATAGGATCCATCCACCACACTTCACTCCAGCAGCAACCACGTACCATCCAGTCCACTCGCCAACACCTCTATTATAGTAGCCTTCATATACCTCCACTCCACGCACAAAGAACGCAACAACCTCCAAAATTTTATTGGAATCATGTTTATTTATTTTGATTCCTTTATGAGATTGTCTAAGGTTTATGCTTTTGGATTGCTTTGCATGATGATTTGTGGCTAGAACCTTAATTTCTCTAATGAATTTGATATTTTTGTTGATGCTTTAATTTTGAACATTGCATCTTTGACTCAATATTCACATGCTTATTGATTTTCCTTGGGTTTAATTGTTCTTACTTTGGATTATGGAAAGTTGGCGTAGTATAAATTCACCTTTGAAAAAAGGGGATTTTTGTTAAAAGATTTAAGGAATTTTAACTAGGATTTTCTTGTGAGTTGGGAGATTCAAGAAACCTAGGAAGGTGAAAATAGAAGGTAAGGTTTGGAACTTAAGAAACTCTAGGAAAAACTTGAGTAAAGGATTACTAAGTGATATTTAGAGTAGATAGATTAATTCACCTTTGGGAGAAGGGGATTAATTACTTTTAAAATTCACATACAAGTATAGGATTATTCATTTGTGCAGGATAGCTAATTCAATTTTAAAGTTGATAAAAATATGATTCCCTAAGAGAAAGTCATTCCCTATTGACATGAATATTTTTTTATTAGTCAATTGTTGCACTCTTTTCTTAAATAGTTATTGTATAGATTTGTCATATTCATAATTATTTTAGTTGCATTAAATTGTGTAGTTGCTTAGAAATTTCCTTGAGTTTTTAATAATTCGTTACATTGTTTGAATTTTTCAAAATTTCATCCAACCCGATTTCAAACACTGTTAGCTAGCATACATTTAAATTTTCTCATAGTCCATGTGTACACGACTCGGTTCTTATCGATTTATTACTCACTTCGACCACCGTGCACTTGTGGTTTACGAATAAAGGTGTTAATCTCCTTTCACTAAAAAAAAGGAACAGATATTTCTGCCCAATCTCATGATTTCTGTATCATTTTCTGATACTTTCTTATAACAATTCTATCACATTCCCAAATTTTCTCAAAAAGCAAATGATCAGAGAATTCATATTCTTTCATGGGTTATACCTGAAGTTTGAAGTTGTCATAGTTCAGGAACACCCGGCAACCGTTGCAAAAAATCAGGAGAGGTTGGATCTAGGCACTTAAAATCTATAGATTTATAGATTTATCAGTCACTAAAATGAAATGAAATAGAAAAAATGAATATCCATAACTAACTCCTTCCCTCCGCAAGCTCTTACTCGCTCCAATACTCGAAACCCTAACCATCACTCCAAAAATTCTAAATTTAACTGCAATACTAAATTGAGGCCTCAAAGGACTAAGCATAAGTCTGCACCATCTTTGGTCACATTAGCAGGCGGTGAAGCCACCACCTACAATCCATTACATCCGAGAGAAGACTTCACGTTGCCTTTCCTATGTTACTCTCCTCAGTCGTCATCCATAGAGGTCAAGCTTTTCGATTTTGGTGTCGAGAAAATGAAAGACGAGACTGAAGTATGCCATTCTAGTGTCAAAAAAGGAAAAGAGTTAAAGAATAGCTTGGAATTTAATTTGCATGAAGATTATGGGCATTTTCAGGTATTTAGAGTTGGTTTTGATTTTGATAAAGAGGAAGAAGAGGCTGATTATGAAACTGTGAATAGCGAAACTATAAATATTTACGAAGGAAATGGCTTTGGTGAAGAAGAAGGAGCAGAGATTGAAGGAGTGAAGGAGAAAGGAGTTCTTGCAGTAATGCGATGTTTTGACAACATGAAAGAAGAAAATGGCTTTAGGTGGGAAGGGTTCAGAAAAATGCGCCAAAAGAAAATGTTTCAATTAAATAAAACGTAAATGTTTTTGTTATGCTTTATTTAATAAAATGTCGCGGTTTTTATTTTGCGACATTTTATTGAAAAAAAGTCACAAAAAGTGTTATAAATTTGTGATGTTTTTTAATAACATCACAAAAAGTTTACACATTTTGCGAAGTTTTTTAAACGTCACAAAAAGTCTTCCCAATTTGCAACGTTTTATTGATAAAACATGGTGGATTTTCTTATTTTCTTGTAGTGATTTTAAAATTCAATACAACGTCACTTTAAAATTATGAATTTATGAAAAACTCCTAAAATATAATAAAGAATTTATATGGTAACTAATAATATTACAAGGAGATAAATGATAAATTTTAAAATATACAAATTTAAATAATAGAAAATTTAATATTAATTTTTTAATATTTAATAATTACAATAAAAATAAACTCAATAATTTTAATGTCATAATAAATACTTAAGACAAATAAGGAATCAACGATTCTAACCTTTGGAACCTCACCTTTAATAATTTTTACAATAATAAACTAAAATATAAACAGAAGCAAATTTATATATATTTATTGATATGATATGGTACAACATAAAATATATATTTTAAGAGAGAATAAATAACTTAATGTATTTATTTCTGATCACAAACTCACTCCACACACACACACATTATATATGATGAACCTTGGAATCCAAACATTGTACAAAATCACTCCAACACACATGCACCCACATTAAAATTGGTTTTGTAGTTAAAGTCTGCTCCTCTATCACACCCAGGTTTGCATTCAACCACTACTCTCCAAGGTTCCCACTTAGGATTGAGGATTGACATTGGCCTCAACTTTTTTATGAGTAAGACCACCAACACCAACACCAGCAAAACCAGGATCAAATTCAACATTTTTAAGAAGTCCGCGCTCGAGCACAACTACGCTCTTCCTTGCCAAGTAAAGGTCCGTTGTCAAGCACAACTGCGTGCTCTTCCTTACCAAGTAAAGGTTCGCGCTTCAGCACAGCTGCATGCTCTTCCTTACCAAGTAAAGGTCCGTACTTGAGCACAGCTGCCTGCTCTTCCTTACCAAGTAAAGTTTCGTGCTTGAGCAAAGCTGCATGCTCTTCCTTACCAAGTAAAAGTCTGCACTTGAGCACAGCTGCATGCTCTTCCTTAACAAGTAAAAGTCCGCGCTTGAGCACAACAGCATGCTCTTCCTTACTAAGTAAAAGTCCGCGCTTGAGCACAGCTGCATGCTCTTCCTTACCAAGTAAAATTCCACGCTTGAGCATAGCTGCATGCTCTTCCTTACCAAGTAAAAGTCCGCGCTTGAGCACAGCTGCATGCTCTTCCTTGGTAAGTAGACCCCCTTCTGCTATTACCACTATTATCATCAACATTAAAAACATTGATACAACCATATTTCCCATAGTCGACCTCCCCATTTTTAATGCAGAAAATGTGGGTGATTACGGTAAAGAAGTTTAGAGAAAAATAATGTATTCCAAAGTATACGATTGTTACAAATGGTCAGTGTTCATGGACTGGTATTTATAATGGCTAGTTAACTGGACAGAATTGGTATCAATGAGGAAAGCATGACGATGTATATTCCTTCTTTACTCTGCATTTAATGAATTGTAATATGCATGTGCCATGACTAAGGAAGCTTTTATTAAATATGGAGCAACATCCAAAACAAAATCCAAGAAATATACACAAAATTAATTTTGATCAATCAACCTAGAATCAATAATCACCAATTCAAAGATAATGCCAGTCAGAAGATTTTTGTATCTCTAATTATAATCAGGAAATCCTACGTGGAAAGCATGATGATTTTATTTATAAAAATCGTGTGGCATGAAAAATTTTCTGCCACTTTTGATATGGAAATATATCTCAAGGGCATGGGGAAGCAACTCATTTTTGTAATGGCTTCTGACCAAAATTGGTATCAATGAGGAAAGCACGAAGAATAAGTATATTCCTTAAGTAATTTGCTAAATTACATTTCTCTAATTGAATTATACATGGTAAAGAGGCGGTGAGAGTTTTTTTAAAAATTCACCGCATGATCAAGAAGAAATAAAAATGTAATAACTATTTTAGGGAGTGCTACAAGTCAACAATGAGGAAAAAAAAAGAACAAAAAAGAGATTATAAACGATTAAGTAAGAATTAAGAATCAATAATTAAAAATTAATATGAATCAAAACTTTTCATATCAATAATTATAATTAGGAAAATCTATAGTGAAAAATATCAACTTGCTTTGACATAGAAATCTATCTTAAGGACATAGGAGTTGATATGTCCTTTTAATATAATTACAGACGGAAATTTGGTTAAATGCAACTCAGTTGGACATGAATTCAACAAATAATACTTGACTATAGAGTCATTATTGTATGGATCGTAGTATTTTATGACATTCATCATTAATATTAATATAAACAAGTTTCGTTACACTTGACGATTTAGAAAGTTAATGTTTTTGTAGAATTCAAAGCATACAAGGATGAGGTGAAAAACCAAATATGTAGAAAAACAAGTACATGAAATTAGATAGTGCACAGATTGACAATTCCAAAAATTATATGAGAAACATACACTACAACAGACATGTGTATTGGCTACAATTTCTTTGCTGACAAAACAGAAATCATCGTTAGAAGTGTCCCTTTGCCAATGAATAAAACTGTCGTCATTAAAAGTTAAAGAATCAACAATGGTTAAGCAAAACATCGGTAAGAGGAAACAATGTTACAACGCTTTTACAATTTCGTCACAATAGCAACACATTTTAACAACGTTAAAGTACTTTCATCTCATAAAAGAAACAATTATTGATGATTAGAAATTATCGTCAACATATGTGCGACAAATCAATGTGATTAGCGTCGATTTAGCAAAATGTCAGCAATTGCTAGAAAACAGCGACAGGAAACTAAACTATGTCTCAAATTGCATTCCTTTTTATCGACATTTTGCCTAAATTGTCATAGAAGGTCGAGCGAAGATAATATGGTGTGAAGATAAATGCTTAAATGTCATGGTATATTCACTATTACTGACGATTATTGAACTTTGTCGGTAAATTTTAGCGACAATTTTCGTTAGCGTCATCGATTGGTAGACATATTATGACCTTTTTCATTAATTCATCGCTAAAAGTGGTTCTTAGATTTAAAAAAAAAATCTATGAAATTTGTTATGTGATAATAATGTTAAAATTAATAATATTAGGAAGATAGTTTGTTAATAATAAGTAACAATCATAGTTAAGGTTAATTATAATTAACATTTTTACAATCTATTCTAGTTAAGGTGTGTTTTATTGTAAAGTTGTGTTCAATGTTTAAAATATATTGTTGAAAAACACATGCTAGGTTATTTAAAATATGAAAAGTAAACATATGTTAGAAATGAAAAATAGTAACAACACTAAAAATATAATAATTTTAATTAAAAAAGTAGTATTAATCATTAATCTTTAGTACTAGTAAAATAATTATTTATAAAAATTTGGAAATGATATCAATATAATATAATGATATATGGTAAGTAGTACAAACTTTTAATTAGGAGGTTAACAATTCTTACAAATATAGAACAATAATAATAACAACAACAATAGTTTGCAACCTTTCCCCTAATTAGTAGAGAGGTTGTTTAAAAAATTCTTACAAATAGAACAATATAAAGTTTGAAGCTGAGTTTGGTTGTTTCCATCAATAAATGACAATAATATAATTATTTTTCTAGATTTCCAAGGAATATGAGAGTTAGTAAAGGTAAATAAGTTCCCTATATTTGGATTCCTAAGAAGGGTCCTTGCATGTTCAAAGGCACCAATTGAAATAATGAAAGATGTTCCCTTAAGTGTAAGGTTCTTGACACCCTCTTCCAATAGCTTCTTCGCTATAGCTAAACTTCTAGAGGATACTAAAGTGAATCACACATTAATACAAGGCTTATTATATGATATGCAAATGCACAAGAAGGGGGATTGAATTGTGTATTTCCCTTCTTTAAAAAAAACTTTTGAAAACATTTTGTTAAAAGAAACTTGTTCTTTTCACAAGAGCTACTGAAATCAAAGTTATAACGTAGTTTTCAAAAACTCATGTAAAAACTAATAAAATCAAAAATTGAACGATAAGAGAGATTGAGGATAGAGAGATGTTGACACAGCAATTTTTATACTGGTTCACCCCAAACCGTGGGCTACGTCTAGTCCTCAGATGTCTTTTTGAGATTTCACTATCTCTCAAAACTTTACAAGTATTCTTTATCTCCGAGCCTCTTCAGG